>WYDI02006561.1:0-11159 GCA_009867235.2 Psittacus erithacus
CCGCGGGGGCACCACCGGAGGGGAGCAAAACGGCTCCCCTCTCCCTGTCCTCAGCAAACCGCCCGGGCGGGGGGGGGGGGAGGGGGGGGGTCCTGTTTGGTTGCTCGTGGACTTGTTTGTTTGTTCTGGTTATTTTGGGGGTGTTACGTTGGATTTTGGTTTTGTTTTGTTTCATTTTATCCTAATGGCCTCGATAGAGCAGAAACCTCCCGAAGAAGCCTTTTAAACCCGCGCTCGGACACGACATGAGAAGCGACCCCGTTCCAAGCTATCCCTGCCGAGACCCAGCTCAAGGGAGTGCCTTAATTGCCGCTAATGACCCGCGGAGAGGATGCGGTGGGTTATCTGCAGTCGGGCAGAAATCAATCAAGGGAGTGGCAATTAGAGGAGAAAGTGAGAGACGGCACCTTGAGAGAGGCCATTACAATGGAAAGTGAAGGTTTGGGTGAGTTTTTCCAACAACATTCCCTGTGAAAGAGGATCCCGGCGGATATACTTGGCACAGCCCGGCGCTCTTCCTTTCTCTTTCTGTTTCTCTCCCGGTTTACAGCGGGTTTCCCGGCGTTGCTCAAGAGCTAACGCTTTCCGGGAGCGCATCGGCCGCTCTCGGAAATGACCACGGAAGCCTCCGCAAAGCCGGGAAGGGGGAAAGCGGCTTCCCGAGGGGAGCGCGGCTTCCTGGGGCCCGGCGGGACGGGGCGGGCTTCGTGCCACCGGCCAAGGTCTCCTTGACCCTGGGAGGACTTGTCCCGCCGGGCACTCCCCCCCCATTCACCCTCGGGAGGCCCGTTCCAGCCCCGGGTGTCTCTTCTTCTTCACCCCCCACCTTCGCCACACGCCAAGGACTCACCGTAACAGGAGACCTGCAGAGCTCCGTTGTGGCCGCTGCTCTCCTGCAGCTTCAGGTTGTTCTCCGGGGGGGTTTTGCAGGGGCCTCGCTGCATGTAGAGATGCGGCGGCTGCTGCTGCTGCTGTTGTGGGTATTTGTTAAAGGAGGCCGGAGCCCCCGTGGAGCCGGGAGCCTGCACGCTGCCGTCCAGGGACTGACATTCCTGCTGGCTGTAGCGGCTCCGGCACTTAGAGCTGCTGTCACCAAAGCCTTGTCCTTTGCTGGCCAGGAAAGTAGGGCTGAACTTGTCACTTGCTTGAAATGCCCTAAAAGGCGAGGAGCCTTCTGTGCCCTGGGAGGCTGCGTTGTAGTAGGAATCCATGGCAGCCGGATCACAATAAGAAACACAAGTATCAGCATTCATTCCTAAAATTAAAAGGCCCGAGTGTCCTTAATGCGCTTGGAGGGGCACCAGGAACCTCTCTTTCTCTCCCCCTCTCGCATAGACACACACTCACAGCTGGGCCAGGGAGCTCTAAGAGGATTCAGATGTTCTTGAAAGCTGACCAGATCTCCAAACCCCCTTAAGATCTCGCACAGTAAAAGGGGTCTTTTTCTTTCCCTCCCTCCCTCTCTCTCTCTCTCGCACACATACACGCTTGCTCTCCGTCTCCCTCCAATCTATCTACGCTCCAAAGAGGCTCTTCTCCGCGCTTCCCCCCCACATACACATAGGAGGAAAAAAAAAAGAGAAAAGGGGGGGAAAAAAGAGAGAGGAGAGACCTCTCCCCCAATTAATATGTAGATGATGACAGTGGAGGGGAGGGGGCCCAGGAAGGGGGGGCTGTACGTGTATGGAGGGTGTGGGAGCGGGGTGTGTGTGTGTGTGAAGGTCACATCTTTTGCATTTAAAAAGTAGAAAAAGAAAGGTTTTCTGATTAAAAAAATCGCAAATCAAACGGACGACGTGAACCGTGCGAATGGACGGAAGCGGGGGAAGCACCGGGGACGATTTAATGGTCGGGACGCACTCACGACCCCCGCGGCCCCCTCCTCCGCATTAAGGGCAATACGGATTTCCCCCGCCCTAGATGCCTTTAAGCTTGCCCCCCGCCCTCCCCCGGCGTTAACCCTTTCTGGACCGGCTCATCCCCTTGACACGGCGGTGCCGCGCTCTCCCCGCACATCGCCGGGCAGAAGTAACTCCCCGGCCTCCCGCCGCACGTTTATGACCGTCATTATTTATTTACCTCGACAAACGTGCTCTCTCCAGGTGTAAAACAACTGGACCGAAACGGGAGGGCGGCGGGAGAGGGATTTTAACAGGGTCGCAAGCACACAGAATTGGACCCTGGCTTCAGGGACTGCCGAGGGTGAGCTTGCAAAGGGACAGAGGATCGCAGGAGCCCTTTTTGGTTTGAAGGGGTCAATTGCAACCCAAAAAAGGCTTAAAAAGTAATCAATACTCACCTTCCGTCACACCCCCCCCCCCATCCCGCCATTCAACCTGATTCCCCTCCTCCCTCGGTTAACTCATGCTACCCCTTACACTTACTCTTACCCTGCCTGCCTCCCATCCCCACATCTGGTTTCTATTGCTCGCTTACCTTGAAGTTTTCAGTAATAAAGATATTACGCAAACTACATCCACAGTCCTTCAGTCAAAGGGAAAAAAAAACCCAAGGGAAAATAAAAAGAAAATAAGATAAAAAAAGAAAGAAAAGGAAAAAGAGAAAAAGAAAGGAAAGTGAAGAAGAGAAGGCCCTTAACCCATTCGGAATCGCGGGCCACGGCGGAGCCGGCTGCGGGCAGGGAGCGGGGCACCAGCGGCGGCTCTGGGCTCCCAACGGGCTCCCACCGAGGCCCGGGCCGTGTGTCCTCCCTTCTCCACACACACACACACACACACCCCCGCCCTGTGCAGAGAAGGGGGAGACCAGCGGCTTTCATCTCTGTGTGTGTATCTGGATGCTGGGGGGAGCCGGGTGCGGCTCGGGGGCCACTGCTCGGGGATGCCGTGGCAGCCGCAGCCCCCCGGATTTTGCCCTCAGGAGCAAGACCAGCACCGCTGTTTCCATTAGCTCGGATCTGACAAGAACAACCCCTCCTGCCCCTCGCCCCCCAGATGCAGAAGGGATTTCTAAGCGAGGTGGTCGTTAAAAACAGCCAGAGACGGATTAATTTACTAGATTTCAAACCGTTTTGCGACTCTCCCTCCGAGCAGCGCTGGGCTCACTCAGCTTTCTGGTCCAAGAAAGCTTTCAGCGGATTTGCCTTCCTTATTCTCTTTATTACCTTGCTTAATTCTTTCCCCGTCGTTTCTCTCTCCCCTCCCAAACTCCCCCACCCCACCGCAGCCCTCTCCCTTGTCCACGACTTAATAAAAAGCAAACCCAATGCATAGGAGGCTTTCTAAACACCAACTTCGGGGCGGCCAGGGGCAGACCGGGCGCTGCCGGTCCCCGGAGCGGCTTCTCCGCGGGGCACCCCCGGCTCCCGCATCCCCGGCTCCCGCATCCCCGGCTCCCGCATTCCTGCTCCGCTCGCAGCCGCTCTGGTGGGGAAACCATTTGTGTGCGGAAGGGGTAACCACGTTAAATACGGCTTTTCCAGCCAGTTACTTCCTTAGCCATTACTCTGGCGAACGAAGAAGAAACCCGACAGAAACGATGTGAGGGCAGTCGTCAATGCGGGGGCTTTATACTCGGCCTCTACGGTTCTTTTCAGCAACGTTAAATCACAGCAAGAACAAAAGCTAAAGGGAGAGATCCCGGGGTCGGGCAAGAGATGATTTTTTAAATGAATGTTATTATATTCATTAGTATTTATTATTATTGATATATAGAGATCTTTTTTCCTTTCCCAGGAGCAGGGGCTCCCCGGGTAGCCCCGGCTTGGCTAAACCGAACAAGGGCTGCCTCGGTCTGCCTCGGCCGGAGGGCTCCGCAAGCGCCTCCCGGCATTAAACTGTAACGAAAAGTCCATTAGTTCCCAATCAGAACTAATCCGCAGCCCCGCGGAAAGGACCGCAATAAACCCCTCTCTCTAATGGCCAATTTGTGTCCCTGGAACAGGGAAGTTAATTCTGGAATCGTTACCGGGGGAAAGGGTGCTCGCAAATACCTGGCGATCTGAAGGGGGGGGATAAGGGGGAAAGCGCATTTCCTGACCATTTTCGTTTTGGATGGGTTGGGTTTTGTATGAAGTCCTCTCAGCAAGCGTGATGGGGCTTCCCCCAGCCCCCGTTAGCTGGGAGAGGAGCTTCGTGAACATAAAAGCGAACGGAGCCTGCGGCCGCCCTCCCCGTTCAACGAGGCGAAGAGGCTGCGTGTCCCGGCGCTGCCGGGGCCGGCGATGGGGCTTTGTCCGCTCGGTCCCGCCGCACCTCCGGGGCGAGAGGAGCACCCCCGGTTGAGGGAGCGGGGATCGGCGGAGCAGGGGTAGAAAGGGACACGCACTTCTTGAAACAAGAACTCCGCGCGACCCCAAACCTGCCCCAAATGCGGCCAAAAGGGAAGGGGGAAAAAAGCGGCCGAAAGGTCTGCGCTCCTCCGAGCCCCGTTGCCAGTTCAGTATGTACGTGTTGCTCTATATCGAGACCGTTTTCCAGGTCCGATCGCTGTTGTTTTGGGAAGGACTCACCCCCGAGGGTCACTTCCTACACAGAGCCGCGGAAGCCCAGGTGAGACTCAACCGGTCCCGCTTTTAGGGACGGCAGCTCCCACCCAGCGAGTCCCTGCTGCGAGAATAGCCCTGGTCTCCAGCTCCGGAATACCCACTGGAGAAGGGAGCAGTCCAGAGCAGCCCTGCCTGGCTTGTTTCCCTCTCCACCGGGACAGGAGCGAGCACCGCTCCCCGGTGAGGAGCCGGTGCGAGGCGCAGGCGATAGAGGGTGGATCCTGCGCCTCGATCTCTGCAAGAACTCCCCCCCTCGTTATTCCTGTGCGGTTTAAACATTGAGGCTTGTGTCACATCCCGGGATAAGGCAGAGGTGCCCGCTGGTCCCCGCACACTGGCGGAGCGGCTGGGACGAGAGGCACAGAGGGGCGGCGGGTCCAGCACCCCAGGTCCTCTCCTTCCCTCCGAGCAAATATCTCGATTCAGGGAGTGGGATCATTTACTGGGGAGGGGAATGGAGACCGGGGGGGATCTTTCACACCGTTCCCTCCTGGCTTTTTGGCAGAGCCCTGCTCTTGGAAACTGCCTCCAGCGTGTTTCCCCGTTGGGTTGGTTTGTGTGGTCATTTCAGAGCTGCTTTTGTACCGAGATCTGAAGGGGACCTATTTATAACACCCCTGCTAGGGGGGAGAGAGGAAGGAAAAAGGAAAGAGGGGAAAAAAGTTTTCGTGCTGATCTCCTCAAATTCTTATTTTTTTAAAATTTATTATTATTTATTTATTTGTTTTTCTTTGCAAGACGAAGGTTACATCTTTATTTAGGGAACGGATTTTGCCTTGTGACAGCGCCCCTGGTACCTATGCTGTGACTCATCCCTCGGACTGGGCGCTTTGCTTTCCTGCCCTGGACGCCTTTCCTTGGGGATCATATATATACAATATAGATGTAATATCGTCATTATGTACAATACATACGCAATATCGTCGTTATATACAATATATATGTAACCACGCTCCTCTTGTCACGAAGGGACTTGCAGAGGACTGGAGCTGACCCGCTCCTCTCCTTGGGCAAAGCAAAGGAGCAGGCGCGGAGTCGGGCCGGGGTGGCCCCTCCGGGCTTGTGCGGGCAAAGCTCTTACCCCCACGTCCTCCGAGGTTCCCCCGCTTCACCGAGGCATGGAAGTCTGCTCCAGGGCTCTATAACCCTCGTTCCCCTGGCGTTCCCCCAGCCTGCCCTGTGGCGGTTTGCTCAGTGGATGTACGTGTCTATGTAACTGCGGGTTTACACGGAAAGCGGCCTCGGGCAGCCGTCGGGCTCGGCCGTCGGGCTCGGAGAACCGCCCAGGGCTGCAGGGGCTCCTGTCAGGGTTTCCAGCAAAGCTCTCTTTAATTTTGTTTTCTTTTAATTTGTTTCTTCTTCCTCTTTTTACTTTTTTCCTCTTTAATTTGCCTCTTATTTTATTTTTTCCTTTTAATTTTGTTTTCTTGTCCAGAAAGTGCCGCGCTCGCTTCACTCCGCAGGCGGCAAAGGGGCATTTACCCACCCGCTCCTTCATGCAGCCCACGAAGCCACCGCGTCCTGAGCTGGGCCCGCTGCGGCGAGGCACGGTGAGGGCCTGCGGAGACCGGGATCCCTGGAGCATCCTGGACCTCTCGGCCCCATTATCCACGCTTCCCCGTGCCCCCAAACCCAGTGGAAAATCACTGTTTTCGGCACCGCACTGGGGGGGCTCCGGTGACGCCACCGCATGGGAACCAATGGGGAGGCGGAGAAGGGGCGGCCCCCGCTTCCCCCGCACCCCTATCGCACCCCGCTTCCAGCTCCGCACCCCCGGTCGGCCGGAGCCCGTCGGGGGATGCTCAGGCTGGCAGCCCCCTCGGACTCTGGCCCGGCTGGGTGAGAGCCCCACTCCGCATCTCGCCCAACTTCCAAGCATGCCTGAATGTGATTTAGGGGATGAGGGTGTCTCTGTATCTAACATGTCACCCCAGGACCGCATTTTTTAGTGGCTATCTATAAATCCCTTCTTACGGGGGTTAAAAAATCCACTTGCTATTAATTTCCTCTATCATTCCCGCTGGCGTGTGACCTTGCCAGACCTCGCTCTGAGGTCAGGGGCTATTTTTTGCTGGAATCAGAAGTCCCTGGGGTGGGGAACGCAGAGCGGCTGTGTCTCAGGGAATGTGGGGGTCCCCCGAGCTCACGGGAGGATGCACGGGGGAGCTGCGGAAAGCGGCGGCTCGCCGGGGCGGCGGATCCCGAGGGATGCGGCGCTGCTCTCTGGGTACCATCAGGATGACCCAGCTCCAGGCTTTGGTCTTGGGGATAGGACTAGGGCACCCACAGTGACCTTTCGGGGCCGGGGCGGCGATGCTTCTCTGGGGAAGCATTTCCCCGTGGGGAGCGCCGGCCTGGGAATGTCCTTTTCGCCCTAAGCATGAAACAAAGAGGTCGGGGCGGAGGATGGGTTTCGAGCCGAAGGCATCCGATGGCAGCTGGTGCACCTGTCAGCGGCTCCCCCTGACCTTTCCGAGCCGGGACAGAACGTGGGGGGGGGACACGGCGGGGCAGGCTGGGAGGCCGATCGAAGGGCAGAATCCTCCCCGGGGCCGCCTGTGCCGCAGCCCCGCGACCCACCTCCAGCATCCCTCGGGAAAGAGGAGCAGCTGGTGCCTGCTGCCGGGAGCGATGAAAAGCGCTCCCAGGGAGGGACCGTGGGTATTTTTAACTCCTAATCTGAGGCACTCGGAGAAGAGAACCGGGACCCGCGCCCCATTCCGCGCCCCGTGATGCCCGGTTCAGCGCCCTTGGGCCGCCCGGCCGCTGGATTTCGTTTGTTCCTCTCCTTGCCTGATGCTCGGACAGATATTTCCATGCTGGGTCGTTTGTAAAATATCCGTTGGAATCGCCAAAGCCACCCTTAAACCGAGCAAGAACTGATCTCCTCATAAAGCAACACTTGATGCTCTGCTAAGAATATTAACTGCCGTGATTTCTTTTTTTCCCTGATTATAATCGCGTCCCAATTACAGTTATCACAGCAACATGTTAGGCGCTCAGTGTACCACGCACAAACCTATTTTCCATGTGATTTGCGCCAATATCTAGTGACCCACCACGGCTGAAGCGTTCAGCCCCGTGGCTCGGGTCTCCTGCTCGGACGGGCAGCGCTTCAGGGGCCGCGGCGGCGGCTTTTTCCACATCCCGATGCTCTAAGCGCCTGTTCCCAGCGCAGTGGAACCGGAGGAAACACCCCTTGCTCCAGCAGGTTTATTCCGGGAGGGATATAACAAGGGTTTGGGGCTTTTTATGGATGTGGAAAAGTCCCTTCCAGAAGTATCTCGAAGAGGGGGAAGAGCAGGACAAGGGGGGACTTGCAATAACCCCCCGAACTGTTTCTTCCTTCGGGATGCTCCGCAGCTCGTCTCCTGTCCCCAGCCCGGCTTTCAAACTGCCCGGCCCCATCGGGGCTCCCCACCAGGCTCCGTTTCCCAGCTCCGGCTGGGCTCGCAGCACTGAGGTGGGATCTCGGAGCAGATGTGATCCCTAGCAGGGGCTTAATAAGGCTCTTTGGGTCTCCTGGATCGTAGCTGTGACCTTTCCTGTTACTTACTTGCTTATTGAGTTTTTGAGCCTTCCAGAAATGCTGCTTTTCGTTATTTTGGTTTTTTTTTTTATTGAGCTCCCACAAAAAATCCTATCAAGGCTTCTTGTGTCAGAGCCGTGTATAATTTAGGGGGAATTGGTTCACAGGGATCACAGATTCCCTCCTCAGGATGGCTCTTATAGAAAGTACCCAAGGAATTTTGCAAGCAATGGAGCAGGCTGTGGGGTTGCCTGGATGTACAACCTATGAGGATGCCACTTATTTAGTGGGAAGCACCTTTGTTTAAAGGCACAGAAACAGTCTCTAAGAAGTGATTGCCCAAACTCACACTAAGACACACAGTTTGCTATTTACTAAGATCTGGGAGAGAGCCCAGAGTCCCCAGTGAGTGGCTCAGTCAGCTACCAAGCCTCAGACAGAAGGATCTTATCCACTGATAGAGAGAAGTGGCTGGGATTTCCCTAGGTCCTGAGGTTCTTTGGCTTCCCCTGGAGCCAGCGAAAACTGCAGCAGCACAGACAGAAATCAGACCACTAGGATTTGAAATACTGAGCCACAGAAATCAGATCACTGTGATTTAAACTACTGAGTCGGAAAGCCTGGGGATGTGCACCCAGTCTCCAAACTGTATGGTCAACAAGCTTGCCCAGCCACAGCGATAGACCTCTGTTTGCTCATCAGCCAGCCTCAGCTTTTAGGCATCATTCATCCTTTAAACCTTCCCACCAGGGCACAGCCAGGACTTGAGAGAAAGTCACTGAGAAAGTCCAAAAAGGACATCATTAGGAAACCCACTATCTAGGGCAGAAGCAATGACTCAATGTGACTTGTTATCTTTGGTGGTTTAAAGATTGGAAGGGCAAAAAAAGGGAGTAAATCCGAGAGCAATAATAGCACAGAATCATAGAATAATAGAATCATAGAACGGTTTGGGTTGGAAGGGACCTTGAAACTCATATAGTTCCAACCTTCTGCCATGAGAAACATCACCTTCTACTAGAGCAGGTTGCTCCAAGCCCTGTTCAACCTGGCCTTGAACACTGCCAGGGATGGAACAGCCACAACATCATTTGGGAGTCTGTTCCAGTGCTTCATCACCCTCATAGTGAAGATTTTCTTCAATATCTAATCTAAATCTCCCCTTTTTCAGCTTCAAGCCATCCCCCTTGTCCTACTGCTACATGCCCTTGTACAAATCCCTTCTCCATCTTTTGTACAGACCCCCTTTAGGCTGCTATAATGAAACCAATGTGGAGCAGTCAGGGACGGAGACAGCCTGCGGCTGCGCTGAGGCTGGGATGGGGCAGGAGGACAGTCAGACAGACCTTGCCCAAGTTAGCAGTGACAGTGCGGTCAGCTGAGCCCCAGGGCCACCTGTGTCCTCCCTGCTGCTGAGATTTATAGGGTGTCACATTTTAATAAAAAACACACACACCTCTCCACTTTGGTGCATTAAGAGATTTCGAGCAAAACACAGTAATGTTGCTATAAATTTCCCTCCCAGCGCCCTCACAAGTAATAACTCAAGCCCCAGCATTTTGTATTTAATGTTTATTTTGATGGCTGCATTCCAGAAAGAAAAGGGAAAAAAGAGGCAAAAATCGACTCAACCACTCTCCCCATTGCTATTAGCCTGATGTTTTCAATCAAATTTAGTGCAAACTGGGAAACAAACACTTGGAAAAAAGAAAGGAGGAAAACAAGCACACTTGGGCAAAATTCTCCTAGACATCTGCCAAAGCCTGGGCTCAAACCCTGGCTTAAATTACAGTTGTCCTGTCATGGGTTCTCATTATAGCCTCCTCCCTTGGCATGTTTGAACAGCACTCCAGGGAGCTCTACCTGTTTTAAGCAAGGTTCAGTGGTGGGATGCTCCAAAGGTTTGAGGCATATGGAGGCTCAAGGTTGAAATAGCCAAGGCTGGAAGTAAAAGGCTGAGTCTTCTTGGTCAAATAATGCAGTGCAGGACACGAGGAGTGCTGCCGGTCATGTCTGAAGTACATGGCAGAGCTATTTAAAGCTTTCAGCTCATTTGCTTCTCTATAAAGCCACCAGGCTTTCACGTGCACCAGCACTAAGCCCATAGTTGCTACTGAAAAAGGGTGAAAGCATGGACACCGATAGCAGTACACCCAGACAAGACAATGTCCTAACCAGGGTGCAAGCTCCAAGAGATGACCGTGACTCCAGTGAAAGCAGCTTAAACCCTCATCCAATGGTGAATATTTACCCCGATGCAATGCAAAGTCCCGATTGCTTACCCAGAAGCAGCAACCCTTGATTTCGACTTGATTCAGGTGTGGTTAACAAAAATGTGCTGAGAGCAGCAGCACTATGTAACCAGATTACTAACTAGTGAGAGATGCGTCCCAGGCTTGCAGCGAGGAGTGTGTGTGGAGTCTGCATGGGCTAAGCTTGGAGAACTGCATATTCAGACAATGTGAAACCCATCTTTGTGTGGCAGACCAGAAGCTGGTCTCTGAGTACTTATACGTGGTATTCACATCTCCCCATTTTTCAGCAGGGAAATCCAAAAGAATCACTGCCCTGGGTCAAGGATGCTGAATTGTCACCAACATGCTCTGCTGTGGTGGTACAAAAGTTATTTCAATCCCTTCTTGTGGTCAGATCAATCTCACTCAGTCTCCAACACTGAGTTTCTATGGACAAAATTGCTCTGTAGATTGAACCTCCACTGTGATGTTTGACTCATGATATTAGGTTCATTGGGCAAGTGGTACCAAGGTAGATACTATGGTCATGACTTCTGGAAGTGGAGTGATCTATTACCTCATACTAATTCTTATATTTTAATGTAAATGACAGATTTGTGAAGAAGTGTCCACAGCACCCTAAGAGGAATGAATCCTGATTCTCCTAAAGGGGATTTTGTGCTGTCTGTGACTTGCTGGAATTTCCATGACATCTGAGGGGACTTCTGCATAGCATCCTGTCGTGTCATAGAATCATGGAATAGTAAGGGCTGGAAAGGACCTTAAGATCATCCAGTTTCAACCTCCCTACGATGGGCAGGGACACCTCACACTAAACCATGGCACCCAAGGCTCTGTCCAGCCTGGCCTTGAACACTGCCAGGGATGG
>WYDI02006562.1:0-27950 GCA_009867235.2 Psittacus erithacus
ACCTAAAAATATAAATTAAAATAAAATAAAATAAAATAAAATAAAATAAAATAAAATAAAATAAAATAAAATAAAGAAGTAAAAATAAAGACTCAATAGCATTCCAGCATTTCCAAAATTAGAACTTGATTTGAGTTCAATTAAACTGAATTGAAAGAGGGGAGTTTAGATTAGACATTAGTAGAAGTTCTTTGCTATGTGGTTGGGGTAGACACATTTTCCTCATTATGTATTTTTTGTCTGAATAGCTGATATCGCAGATAGTCATGTTTCTCAGCCCTCCCCTTTAATCTAGCCATTTTGAACTTGATCATGAACACAAAATGGAGCAAAACATGAACATTTAATCATTTGTTTATTTCATAGAGTCATAGTCTAATGGTTTTTTAGTTGTCTTTGGCTTCACCTTTGTAAACATTGCCTCTGGGCATAATGTTAACTATATTGCAAAATAAGATACTTTTATTAATAAATATTGGAGCAAAGCTTCAAATCCCAGGGGCGCTGAACCATTTAGTATTGAAAATTAGTTTTTACAAGCCCATATCTACTTGAAGAATGAGTAGGCGGAGGTGCTAATATCTTTTAAGATCAAGCTTTTCATTCTTAGGCATTTCTTCTTGATCCTTGGACAAAGGTTGTTTCCATACTGCATCTTGAAGCAGGATGTGAATGTGCACAAGAACCTGAATGTGCACAAGTCCATGAGTCCTGATGAAATCCATCCGTGGGTCCTGAAGGAGCTGGCAAATGAGGTTGTTAAGCCACTGTCCATCATATTTGAAAAATCATGGCAGTCAGGTGAAGTTCCCGACTACTGGAAAAAGGGAAATATAAGCCCCATTTTCAAGAAGGGGAAAATGGATGACCCAGGGAATTGCAGACCAGTCTCACCTCTGTGCCTGGCAAAATCTTGGAGCAGATTCTCCTGGAAGGCATGCTAAGGCAGATGAACGACAATGAGGTGGTTGGTGACAGCCAGCATGGCTTCACTAAGAGCAAATCATGAGTGATCATTTTGATGACCTTCTATTACGGAGCCACAGAATTGATGGATAGGGGCAGAGAAACTGCCATCATCAATCTGGACTTGTGCAAAGCAATTGACGCTGTCCCGCACAACGTCCTTGTCTCTAAATTGGAGAGGACTTGAAGGTCTTGGTCAATGAGAAACTGAACAAGAGTCAGACTCGGTGTGCACTCGCAGCCCAGAAATCCAACCGTATCCTGGGCTGCATCAAAAGAAGCATGACCAGCAGGTCAAAGGAGGTGATCCTGCCCTCTACTCTGCTCTTGTGAGACCTCACTTGGAGCATTGTGTGCAGTTCTGGTGTCCTCAGCATAAAAAGGACATGGAACTGTTGGAACAAGTCCAGAGGAGGCCATGAGGATGATCAGGGGACTGGAGCACCTCCCTTATGAAGATAGGCTGAGAAAGTTGGGGCTGTTCAGCCTGGAGAAGAGAAGGCTGTGTGGAGACCACATAGCAGCCTTCCAGTATCTGAAGGGGGGCTATAGGGATGCTGGGGAGGGACTCTTCATTAGGGACTATAGTGATAGAACAAGGGGTAAAAACTCAGACAGGGGAAGTTTAGATTGGATATAAGGAAGAAGTTCTTTATTGCGAGGGTGGTGAGGCCCAGGCACAGGTTGCCCAGAGAAGCTGTGTCTGCCCCAGCCCTGGCAGTGTTCAAGGCCAGACTGGATGAGGCTTGCAGCAACCTGGTCTAGTGGAAGGTTTCCCTGCCTGTAGCAGGGGATTGGAACTCGATGAGCTTTGAGGTTCCTTCTGACCCAAACCAGTCTGGGATTCTATGAATATTTTTTTCCTCTAATGTTAGCCCTGATGTTGCTAATAATGCTTTGGACCCACTGTAATGAGTCAATCAAAATACACCCATCTGAGTATTTACCCCTAAAAATGAAGATTTGCTATATGCAACTACAAAGCTATGTCCTTAAAGGTAAACTCACTTCTGTTTATAATTGTGTGTTAGCTAATATCCAGTATACTGTAATGCTCAAAAAACTTCTGTGGACTAAACTCCAAGCTTTCCCTTAATTTTCACATTTGGAATCTTTTTTACAGGAAGACTCTCCCACTTAAGAATAACATTAAATGCTGGATGTCTTAAGCTCTTCTCTTATCATCAGAAGTCATTTCACATCAGCAGTGTGTTAATGTCAGTTCAGGCAACATGAGAAATCTTTCTGTCCACATTGCCTGCCATTTTAAATTCAAATGTTTTGCTTCACAAGTGCAAACATTTTTCCTGACATTTTTTGAGCACTAGAGAGTGACTGAAAGTGCAGCCCACTTGTTCAAACACAGGCTAAAAAGTTCTGTCGTAAATGAAGTCCTGAAGGATTGAAGTAGCTGTTTAAAAAAGTGTCTGAAACCACAGAGTCCAAACAAAAACTAAAAAAAGAGCACGCACATTTGGGCCAGTTTATACAGTTTATAAAAACTACAATAGCATATGTTGTATGTTGTATATTTTATGCAGCTATTATGCTGATGTGCACTTACTAGGGACATCACATCCTGGTTGGTATAAATTCATTGGTAAAAATTCAAGTTCCACAATATTAACCATGGATTGATTTTCCATTTTCAAATCAATACCCACGTATTTTTCCTCCCATCATTCCTCCTACATTTTCACCTCTGACATCACAATTTCCTTCCATAACACTATTGTTTTCTCTTGATTTTCATCCTTCTCACTCTGCCTTTGAAAATGTCAGTCTGGAAAATGGCCACAGGGAGGGAGCCAGGCTGCAGGACACAGGGAAGAAGTGATCCAAACTTCTTCCAGCCATGTTTGAAGTGTCTGTCGCTGGTCTGTGTCAGTGATGGCACAGCCAAGCAGACAGACCTTTGCTGAAACATGCTGCAGATGCTGTTACAGAGATACCTAAAGGAGATGGTTTCTGCAAGGCTCCATGGGGTGTAATTGATCTCGTTCCATGATCAATGAGTCTGTGCAGGGGTTAGAATTCTCTTTGCAGCCTAAAAGCATGCGAAAAGCAGCATGACCTGTTCAGCCTACTGGGAGGAAAACTTCCTTATTTTCCTCAAAAGCAAAGGGGCATAGCTGACATTTCAGCCCTGTACATCAGCCATTTTCAAGCTGCAGATACCAGCCTGGCCACAGCATGGTTTGAAATACACCAAAGGTTTTGTTAACAGAGCACATGTTTCTATTTAAATGCCCTTTCAGGAGGCACAGGGCATTAGCTCCAGCGTGGCACTTGCATCTCTGAGGCACCTTACGCTGCTGGTAATGCAGGTATAGCACCATCTCTGCAGCCATGTGGAGCTGGGGACTGCCTCTTCACCCACCAAGAGCTCAACATAGAAAGTGTACTTGGACCGGCACCAGTCCCATTATCCTCCCACATACTTGGTCAGGATTTGAGCATATGTGGAAGCTGCCATGGTTTAAGATGAGCAAGCTGCAGTGGGAGAACAGGTGTGGTTTTGACGATCAAAAGGATCTTTCATTCAGCAAGCAAATAGCACTGCCAGCAACACCTGCTACTTCCACCCCCTCTTTTCTAATCTTATTAAAGGTTTGTTTTAACCATGTAGAGAGCATCCTGGGATTCTACCGCCTTTGGAATCAAAAATTCCCTCTCCTGCTTAGGAAAAAGCCACTTTGAAGCCACTATGAAGAAACAGGGAACTTACAAACATGGATCCATTGCCTGAAGCATGAGTCCGCTTCAGATCTTTGTATCTGACCTCTGCTCAGCCTCTGCATTTGTTTTTTCCCTATCACATAGGAATATTAAGTGTAATTATTACCCCAAACACTTTAGTGTAAGAAACGCAGGATTAAAATTCCTGCTATTCTCCTGCTGTGGAAGAAAACCACACCATTTATTCCCTTTCCTAAACTGGCTACCTCCTGTCTTAATAAGTGACTTCTTATCACTACAACTTCTAGAACTTAAAACTGGAAGCCATGTAATTGCTCTTTAGGACTGCTGCATCTGTGCAGGACCTCCACCAGTGTTTGCTTTCCTTTTGGCTCCTCCACCCTTCCGACCATCCCAGAAGCAAGCTGCTGGACCATTTCCCGCCTGAATTTATTTCTCCTGGCTATTGGCAGCTGGAAATCTGGAGGCATTTTTGTAGCATCATGAATCCATTCCCTTCCTTGCAATAAATTCCTTGCTAATACACCTCAAGGTCGCATTTCTCTTTATTAATCTGCATTTACACAATAACTTAGCCTTTATGGTAGAAACAGCCGATGGCTTCCCCACCTGAATATATTTATTTGCTGTGAAAACCAAAATTTACCATCAATTTGTGCTTTATGGGCTCTTGAGTTTCCTTCCAGGTCTCCTGCTGGAGTGTTCAAATGATACACTTTTTCCTGGATGATATTTCTGTCGTTACAATGACTACACTTCTTGGCTTACCCGTACTAATAGCTTTTATCAGTTTTCATCCCTTTCATCATTTGTCAAAGAAAACCAGTGTGCTCGCAGAGTCCTATGCATGTTACTGCTTACAGCCGGTGATAAAAGTTGTGTGTTTTCTCTGTGAAACAATGCATTTGCCTTTGTGCATTAACTGTTGCGCTGAACCCAGAGGGTTTTTTCAGTCATTTTGGTATGCCTCATCTTATAACATTTTGTGGTCAATGTGAAATTTTCAACCTGGAGAGAAGTCTACAGACAGCTTGAGTCATCTTCTACCTGGGACAGGACAGCACGGTACAAGCTTTTTAGTTAAGCAAAGAACATTACCACCCTTTTTCCCTTACCATCTGGACTAAGAAATAGCTCTAGTTCATACCAGGAGTGATTCATGCTCCTGTGCTCACAAATGCCACTCAAGTTCACCCTGGGAAGCATACTTGTAGTTGCTGCTCCTTCAGCAGCCCTACTCATACTAAGGAACTGTGGGGATTTTTGAGAAATAACAGCAGCACGACTTATTAGCAGACAAGACCATGGATCTTCCAAATGCAGAAAGTCAACATTTACCATGTGGTAAAAAGGAAACCTTCTCTTGCTGTTTTAAAAGCAATACTGAATTAGGTGGCCTGGCTTATTTGTACTCTGTGTGGTGCTAACCTCTGCAGGAGGTAAGCCCTATGCACTGAGGTTCATGCTGGGAAGTCAGATACTGTCAATATCTGAAGGGACAGGAAGGTGTTTGGAATAACAATAGCTACCCTGCAGAGATCTTCATGAGCACACAAAATGCAGTTGCTTTTACATGGCATTTTGAGCCCTGTGCACAAACCTGCAGCCTGAGCCTTCATGGGACCAGATACTCCACATGCTGCTGGCAACCCAAGACATGCAGCGCACACCTGAACTCCTTTGAGATAATACTTTAATTACCAATGCCCCATCCCCTCCGAACCTTTCCACCTCTTCTGGTTCTTTCTGTATCCTTTTAAATGGCAGAGGGTGTGTTAGTAAAGACAAAATGTTTAATTCTTACTCAGAAAGGGAAAACTACTACAGGAATGCCACTCTGATACTTGTTTTGCATGTAGTTGTAAAACACAATTTAAACCTGTCTCCTCTACATATACAAGGTAATTGAAAAATAAGTAAGAAAGGATTCTGTTTTAACTTGATAGGCAAGAAAGCAGAGCTGAGAAACACTCACTCAGAAAAACTGTATGTAAGACTCTATTTTTGTCTTCTATCCCTCTACTGCAGTCCCAACACACTTCTTCATACTGGAGTTCAGAGATGCTCAGCATCAAGGAATCAAGGTGCTCATTGTGATGCATTTTGCAGAGGGTTGGTATTGGAATGTTTGAGGTTTAGATTAGTATCAGAAAAAGTTTCCAGCGACAAATAGAGTTCCATTTTCTGTCTAAATAAACAAGCATGGGTAACAGGTTTTCTTTTTTTTTTGTTTTCTTTTTTTTTTTTTTTTTTAATAAGGAATGTTGTCAGTCCTATTTTATTATGAGTAATAGAAGGAGGTGAAAAAAAATCAATATAAGCACTGTTTCTAACCTATTTAAAACTACAATCACAATGTTATCTGAATGCCTTACAACATTGTTTAAAATCCAACAAGAAGACAAGAAAACAACAAATCTATGCAGGGTTTTTTATACATATGGTGAGAAAGTTTGCAAAGTGTTAAAATATATTTTCTGTTCTGTATGTTTCTGGTACAGGGAAGTGATGTGTAGAATACTGTATATTTATGAAAGAGCCTTGACTTATACAAGCAATAATCAACTTCAAAACATACAATGTATATCTTAAAATATCCCCTAGAGCTGCTCATATAAAGTCAAACGCAGCACCTACTAAAGTTCAGCCAGCTGACTCTCTTTGATTCCAGTGGGCACTTGATTAAGCCCATAATTGTGAAGTACCTGGCAGTCTAATTGTATTCATATGAAAAAAATCACATTGCATAGATTTAAACAGGAAGACATGCAATAACAAGACAAGTCACAGTATAGCAAAACCTTGTTTCTTTGGTGAAACAGAAGCAGATATAAAAGTTACAAAGATTTTAGACTTTCATTCACAAAAAACCCAGACATTCACATTATACACTATACAAGATAATAATATAAATAGAGAAAAGTATTATGTGCATTGTTTGGGGGTGAGGGGTGGGGAATGAACCAGCCAACACGGTGAGCACTGCCACACTGAGTGCATAAGGGTTGAGTACACTCAGTGGGGTGGTCACTGCAATTCCTTAGGAGATGTTGGCTGGAACTGTAGTTACTGTTCCCAGTGAGCTGTGGCAAGGTCACTCCATGGGCAGCTGCACCTGGTACAAACACTTACATGTTGGCTGGGTTTCAAATCTTTTCCTTTTCCTTCCAACCTTTACGCATCATAACCCCACACTAACACAAAGGTGTAAACCTCCCACTTGTGTTCTGTACTTGCAATGTTATTTTAAAAAGTTTATCATAGGGACCTTACTGTTCTTTTGTTTTCACTTTTTTTTTTTCCATTTTTTTTTTTTTTTTTTTTTTTTGTCCTGTGCCCAAAGGTGTGCCAGACACTTTTCAGAAATAACAGTCTTTTCTGTGGAGAGGTCATTTCAAAAGTTACCTTCTACACTTACTGTACACATCCAGGTCAGTCATCGAGCTGACCAGGGTAAGAAGCCATAATAGAGAACTCCTACGTACGCACTGCACCAGCTACAACCTATAATCTCTTTGTGCACACACATATTTCTAGAAAGCCAAGATTCTGATTCTTCTGTGGGTCACAAGAGTTTTCACCCATCCAACTGCAAACAAATGATCCTGTTTAGCAGGGATTTTGTTCTAGGGAAACAGCAGTTGAACTGAAAGACGGTTCCAAAACTGGAGCTCATGGGCCAATACTGCACTAGTGAGCTCTTTGAATCTTCTTTGCATGGGTAAAAAAACATCCAATAAATTAAATCAGTATGGCTTACTTCATTTATTTATGTACGCTTCACAGCTGCAGCATTCATACACAAACATTCATTACTTTATAAAAAGATTAAAAAATGGTTATATATACAAAATTATTTACTTTTTTGATTTTTGTTTGTTTTTACAAAAAAAAAAATCCCCCAAACACCAGGTCTATCTCCATTATAGAATGCAGAAACCTGTAATATAGACCTTCTGGTTAATGTCGTGAAAGTAATTTCTAATTTTTTTTTTCCCCATTTTTTCTTTCTTTTAAAAAAGTGGGCCTGCTTGATAAAGTTAATGTATTAGCACTTGAATTTTTTTCCAGCCCTCTTTGTCATACACAACTTCTCCATGCAGTCGTTTCTCATGAATGTTGAAGCTGGAATGGAGAGCAGGAAAAAAAAATGTTCCACATTACAGTCCCTATTTCATGCTTCATGCCACTTCTATGCGCTCTACCTAAACTTTGCGTCACATGGACACAAACTGTACCTCGGATGGGAATCGGCACAGTTCTCGTTTAAGAAAAAAGATAAATTCATGTCACTTCTGTGTTTATCTTCACCTGATAACAGCAAATTTCAGTCAGTGAAGTTATTTCAACCATTTCCAGCCTAGGTAAAAAACATAAAAACAATGTCATAAATGACTGAAGATCTCTGAGGCCATTCTAACCATAAATATGCCTGAAATTAGTGTGACTTTTCATTTTATATACAAGATTTTAAAAACAACACACAATCAAACACATTAAAATCATCTTATTTACATTTTCATTGGTGCTAAAATCAAGCTGTTTAAATATTGCAGAAGGCTGGTATATATCATAAAATGGTCCACACTGATGGCATATCGAAAACTAATATCTTTACAGGCTGGAAATGGTTTCCTTTTATCCCCATAAGCACTTCTCCTTTTTTTTAAATTTTCTGATAAACACCATGTTTTTGCAAAATGCATTGTGAATACCGCAGTCCATAGTTTCAAAACAGTTTGATAATACTCCTAATAAGTGATAGAAAAAGGCACAGAAAGTTTTGACTTTGGCTGAAATGGTGGAGATCCCCGTTCACCATTTCGCTCTCAGCGCCTTGAATCTTGCCACGTCCTGACCCAGCGATGATAGTGCTTTGATGAATTTGATAATGTTCCTTTTCCTGATGAAGAATGTTTATAGTAGTATTTCTTAGAGTAAGTCCTTTGGTACGTGGATGCTGCAATGAGAAGGAGGGAAAGAGGGAAATTATTTTAAAAATTTTTAATGACTGGCTACACTTCACATTACGGTTCCATTTATTATTGATTAATTAAAGGGTTAACAAATGATTAACTGATACTACGATCACATTACAGGTAGGAGAAACATCTCTTACACGTAGTTAGACCACGGCTGCAAAAAGAATTATTAGTGTTACTAGGAACCTGTTGATTTCAGGGGTTTTGTGAGAGTGTTGTTTACTTTAAAAGAATCTAAATGGTTTCTGTAAAGACAGAAGAGGAACATTTTCCATTAGTTTTGGAGGCTCTATGTTTTTTTCTACAGCTAGAGTGAGCAGTACTGCTGTCATAACGTCATACCAGATTTGCACTTCTCTTAAAATGTTATGTTTGTTACTTATTAATCCTAAATTAGTCTGTTGTCTAATCCAGCACTGGCTTGCTTTCAAAGAACTCACGATTCATGCAAGTAATTTTAGGCATATCCCATCTTCCATTTCCTTGACACCGAATGGTTGGAATGTGACGCTGGATGAAACCATCTTTGCAGTGATATCTAATAAGGGAGTTGATCTCATAACGGGGTTTCATCTTCCCAAAGGTCTTTGCATTTTCCACAACAGGAGGCTGACCGCAAGCAACTGAAAGGAAGAGAAGGCATAACACAAAACATCACTTTGTAAATGCACTTCTGAATATGGTATTGACTTTTAAACCCTGGCTAAGGGAGGATGTCAAGGAACCTCAGACTCCTAAGAGACACAGCCAAATAAGGGTGGCAAGATCAGTCTTTTCTGTAGTTCTTCGGTCTTGTAGACCAAAATACAGTACTGATGAAAATTGGAAAATAGCAGAGAGTATGGTTACCATTGCCTTTTTGGTTTAAATTTCTGACGTAAATTTTAGCCAAAAAGGTTGGTATAGTAACACAAAGAAGTAATTCTCACTGAAAAATTGCAAAATCTGAAAACTAGTGAAGTTATTACAGGCATTTAAAAGAAAAGTCTCATTTTCAATAGCTCTCATGTCTTCCTCAACAATAGACTATTTAAAAAGCACTTAGAACTGACAGATCTGTCAAGGCTTATGGTACATGCTAACAAAATGTTGTAAATGGTAATTGAGAACAATGAAACATGCACAAGATTTTGGCTGCTTCCTTACTTTCCCATTGTGAAGTGATAGAGGCAATTCCTGAACTATTCTGTACAGCTCCTGGTATCAGCCGGGTTTCCTGTATCAGCTCTGACAGTGTATAAACCAATTGAGCTTTTCAGATTCCAGCTGTGCCATTAACGAGGTGGTTTGGGAAAGGAGGAAGACAAAGATCAGCATTACTTGATGGGTGAAAAGTATTCACAGCTGCAGCTGAAAAGCTAACCACATACCAGTGGTCAGCAGCCTGCTCCGCCTGCCTGCCTACTAATACTCTGCCTCCCAAATGCTTTACAATGATGCCATTCGAGGAAAGAAGAGTTGGTAATATATTCATGGTATAGAAGTAAAGCAGGCCTGCCAGGTACATGAAGGCCTCTTTAGCTGAGATCTGTACCTAAGAAGAAATTTGCCTGGTTTTAACTAAGAGTTTCAACTGTGTACACTTTCGTGCCTGACTCAAGGACAGATTAGATAGAGATGTAATGTACGAACAGAAGATGACTTAGTAAGGCTAACTCAGTTGAGGGCTCACTGTACTGATCACCAGAAATAAGCAAGAATTTGTCATTTTAACTTTGTAAAACTGGGATTTAAAGAATGGCGCTCTTGTTACTGGAAACTTTGTACCTGTTCCTTTCTTGCAGGTATAGGTAAGGTGATAATTGCATGGTACATCATTCCACTGCCCATTCTCATGCCATATTATAACAACACAGTCTTCTCCAGCAGAAAAGAAGCTGTCTGGCTGGTTTGGCCTCCAGTTCTCATATTGCTGCAGAAAAAAGGGAGCAAAGCTGTTATTCCAGGTGTTGGAATGTGTTTACATTCTTTTTTACAGAAGAATACACATTACCTTTGGTGAAGAGCAATCTCAATTGTTTGATACAGGCTGTTAAGCATGAACTAAGCAAAGCTAGATTTGTAATATCTTCCCACTCTTATTTACAGATTATCTCAATGGGAAAAAATATTCTGCTCTAACTCTCATTTACTGTAAACTGATGTCAGGTGGACAAAACAAAGTGACAGAATTCATGGCAGGCAAAATCTGATTTTAAGTATGTTGAAACACATTCTTTCCTACATAGACATGAAGCGGAATGCCAGGAAACGCAGCAAAGAGCACATAACCGTTGTTAGCCCACATGTACCAAATGGTAAATTACAGGCTCTCAGACTCAGATTATTTATTCTCTGACCTCATTTAATGAAGTCATTCAATAGGATGACATGCAGAACTAGGTGCAAAGTAAGTAAAGGTGTCAGAATGTGCCCCAAGATCCTTGCAGATTAGTATTTCCATTAAAAAGGCCTGGGTGGCAGACTGAGCATATACAGCAGCCTTTCAGCTTTTGAAATGATGATTCAAATTCTGCCCTCTATAAAAAAACTAGTTCCAGACATCTATGGATACATATAAATATAACCAGAAACTGGTGCGGTAATTTTAGAAGTGGAAATCTGATTGTTGGTATATCATAATAAAAAGAACTTTCAAATTCATGAAAATTATCTTTAGCATATACACGGTTTCTTAGAACTGCACCTGGGACACAGATCTGGCATATCAATTTGGGCAGTTTGTTCATCCAGATCCAAGCTGGCTACATGCAGATCTGCACTTATTAGCTCCACAGCACTGCAGCTTTCAGCCCTGCATGTGCCTAAAGATATGTCCCTACCAAGAGCTGCTGATGCCAGCTGCTGGCAGGCTGTGTGCAGCTCCATGCACTGGCTAAACCCACATGTATTCCACTGTAGAGTGCACTTTTCCAAGCATGGCTAAGCTTGTCATTGCACAGTGTGACTTTTGAATGAAAATTAAGGAGGATTCAGTCTTTTTTCAATCAATAAACAGGAAAAATAGAAACAAATGGAGAGTCACACTGGCTGAAAATCTATACAGTGGTCCTTGGTAGGGGACATATAGCTTACTGTCCTTGCAGAGGTGGGATAATCTTTGTCCCACTTTTTGTTTCATCTTGATCCCAAATGAAGACAGAAATTGAGATTTGCCTAATGTTATGCGAAGAAAAGCAAGAGAAGATTTGGGAAACTATTCTTAGTAGTTTTCTTTGGGATTTTTGCTGTGTCAATCCAAGAAGAATTTAATGAAGGATAAAAATAGAATCTGAAAGAACTAAAATTCGCATAAATGCCAGACATTACCCAGGCAGCTAGCCCCTTGTATGGTCAAAATGACACAGTTTCTATATTGCTTATATTTTCCTCAGTGCTTGTATCTTTCTATCTAGAGCTGGCACATATAAATGTCATAAAAGTTTAGCTTTCTATTTTCTTAACTTAATAAAATAGCCCCTATTCACTGCCTGGGCAAATATATTTTAGAAAAAAAGTTAACATACCCCACACAAGTAGTATTTACTTTACAATGAATCAAGCTATGAAAAAACTGACTGAAATACTTAACCTTTTCCTACCAGGTGTCATCTTATCTATCACAGGTTTTTTATTATCCAAGCAATTTAACAATCATGGTCTAAATAAATTTGTTCTGCACCGTATTTATTACCTTTAATAAAATATCTCCCTTTTTATGCGGAACTGGCTTAATTCAATCTCTGCATTCCCGCGTTCAGTAGTCCTAAGCTACAGTACGTACTAACTCATTTACTCAAGTCCAGAATTCAGCATATCATATTAGCTTATAAAGGAGAGCCTGAGTTTCTCAAGCACAGTAGCCAAATACCAAACATGTGAGTCAAATGGGATCAGTCGTGTGGGAGGCTTCCTGCAACATGTCGTGCAAAAAAAGAAAAGCAAGCTCTGTGCATATCTCCTGAGGCAGGGAGAAGGAAAAGGGGGAGGAAGGAATATGCCCATGCATGGAGTGTATTAATGTAATTTAGCATGCTCCAAGACCCGTTTTCCAAAAGGGTATTTTGGAATGGCATCTGAGCCAATGGTCTAGCACCTTTTTGCAGCAGGTCTGGTTAAGGATGCAAAAAATGTTGCCTCACAGGGAGGTGGGGGAAGTCTGAAGTGTTGCAGAGGTGGTGTGAGCAGAAAGAAGTGATCACCTCTGAGCGCTCAACACAGCTGGAAAGATTTGCTAACCACAGTCACAAGTGTAATGCATGTCTGGTTACATGGCTCAGATGACGGACAGTAACTTCTTAAGATAAGGCAATCCAATCACCTTCAAGAATATGCCCAGATATACAGACACATACAAAAATTAAGGAAAGCTAGTGGTAGAAATGTTTAATCAATAGCATGCTGACAGCAAAGGAAAGACTTCAACAAGCATTGCAGCTGTTTCTTGTGGAAATGATACTGGAGATCAGTTTGCTTCCACAGGGATCACAGTGTGGGAATGAAGGATATTTAATGGCTGTTGCGGGCGTGCAAGCTGAAGGTGCTCAGCAGCTTGCCAGCTCCAACCCTAAGCAAAATATTAGGTTCCATATGCTCTTACTTGCCTTGCCATAATGACTCCAAAATTTGTGTTTGCTTTGCTGGCAGGGCTGCTGTGTAATGGCAGAGGATTATATCTAGACCCTGTGGTTTATTCAAGAACGGCTGATATCCTCCAGCATGACTTGCTGTTACCTCACATCTGATACTGTCATTGCACAGATTTATTTTGGCTGAATAACTCTGATATTGCTTGGATTTAGTGCCAGAATTGCTTAGCAGAGGAAGTTCCAGACTGCTGAATTGCTTTCTTAGGTCTCCACCCATCTCCTCTGTAGTTTTTTCAGTTCCTTATTTAGCCACTCATAATGGGATAATGATGCAAAAAAATTCTCACAGTTTGAGTGGAATAAGTTGCTAGACAAATAAACTAATATTTTGATTTCCACTTACTGATTACATTTTTGCATGACCATGAGCATGATTCTGGTTTTCAGTTGCTCTAGAGTAAATCAGGGCTGGCTGCACTATCTCCAGTAAGTCTACATCAGGAAAAAATTAATGGGAAAGAGACAAGTCTGTTAGGTCACAAAGTGACTTGTAGTGCTTGCTTCCAAAGATATCCCCTACAATCTCTCATAGCAAGTCTGCTAAGTGTAAAGACTCCCCTACCCTTGCAATAAGTGCAGTAAGCACCTGAGATACTCAGGTCATAATTATTCCATTGGGAAACACTGCTTAAAATATCCTGAATAAGACGCCCTTTCCAAAGTGCCTATGTCATTTAAGATCCTCATATTTCAATGTGTTACAGTCTTTTAGAAAAGTATATTCTACAAAAAGAAGGGAAAAAAAAACTTAATTCCTTGGCAACATGTACCGTTCAGGTTTGTTTGGTTTTTAAGATCACATCCAAAAAAGATCAGCCATATTCACAGACAAGCCAAAAACTTCTGGTGTTGTTCCAGCCACCCTGCTGCTAAGTTATGTTTTCGTGTGAACTGTTATTGTCCCAGCAGAGCAATGAAGCTACATTAAGGAGCACTGTGTTTGAATTGATAAAGCTCAAGATTCCCTTTTGCCAACAACCGTGCTCCAGTCAATACCTTTAATCAATACTCTCAGATGTATGATTCATAAGATGCGACTTACATTTCTTAAAACCTAGACAGATTCAAATGCTAAGCTAATACATGGAAGAAAAGCTCCTAAGACCATTTTAGTCCTCAGTGGAAATACTTACACTAGGTGATCACACAGACAGACCTAAAAAGTATTGCTGCCTTCAATTTTAAAGTAACTTTACCATGACACAAGTGAAGTTTTCCCCCGGATTAAAATGCAAAGCGTTTCCAGACCGTTTTAGGACATATAATCCTAATAAGTACAGGAGTCAAAATGTGCTTCAAAGGAAGGCTGTCCCACGACAGTCTTCTCCAGCTATGAAGCGTGCTTTTCTGAGGTGGCTGTGAGGAGGGAAGTTCAAATTAGTGCAGGGCAGTGAAGGCTGGAAGTGGCATATCAAAGGTTTAGGCAGACACCACTGCACCAACTACCCGGCACAACTTTGAACATCCATGATGGCAAGACACCAGTTTTGTGGTTTTTGTTAAAAAAACCCCCGAGGTTTCTGTGTAATCAGGTAACTGCAAGACCTAGCCTTGGGGGCAGGTTTTTGGTCTTTGTACATTCTTTTGGTCCTTTAGGAGACACACCACTAATCTGTCTTCCTATCATTTCAGGCTGAAAAATGAAGCTCCTGTTAAGCTCTTTATGCCTTTAATTATTAACTAATTTTAACTATTAACTAATTATTAACTGTAATAATTAGTTAATTTTTCTTGTGCGTTTTTTTGTCTGTTTAAACCAAAGCCCACCATGACACATTGGATTTACTTGATTTATCTTTGTCTGCTAAACAGCACTGAAAATTTTCCTGTAGAAAGAGAGTGGATGGTCCATGGGTTGGAGCTGCAGCTGAGATGGGGTTCAGTTCTTCAGGCTTCCTACATGACACCAGACAATGCACTTGTCTGGCTGATTCCCAGCCTATAAAACAGAGACAATTTATTCTCTTGCCTCACCGGAGGAGCTTGGATATGACAGTTACAAAAGCCCATGAGGACATTTTATGAAGTTTCACGTTTTGGGGGACTATTTCCTTATATGGCATTGAATTAACTCACAGCCATAATCTGCCAGTTGGGTGACAGGCTGACACTGCGCATAAATTAAATCTAAGAAAGCCAGGGCTATAAGAAGAGCTGTAAAGCAGCTAAGTTTTTGGCTAGTCCCTAGCTTTTCTCATTCAGATTGTTGCCAGTCAAAATGAATAAGCCTGGCCTTCCCATCATGAACAAGATCCTATCTTGTGGGAGATTTGTTATTTTAATTTTCAGATAAGCAGCCTTATTTGAGGGACTCATTTCCTTATTAATGAGTAACCTGCTCAGCTCTTTCAGGTGTTTGCACCACCAAGGTGAATCTGTGAGTAAGCAGTGTCTCGGCTTTCCAACTCATTTGGAAATTTCAGCGATTCCTTTATCTCCAAAAGGCACACCAAGTGGCTGAGATCAATTGCTTGGATTTGGCTTTCCAAAATAGTCAACAAGCACTGTGTTTAATGACACACAACAAAATAAACTACTGAAGCAAACAAACCTTTACTGTATGACCTCCTTATTGTCTAAAGGCCAGTAACCTTTTGTACCTAACTAAAGATAGGAAATAATTTACTAGAATTACATCTATTTGGATTTGCAGGGTTAAGGGTTTCCTTCTGGGAAAAGGAAGCACATTTTCAGCATGTTTAAATAAGCTTAAAGTACAAATCTGTCTTGGCATTTCTTGGCACTTGCTATTTCCAACGTGATTTTTTATTTTCTTTCATTCTGGCTGCTTTCCTATCTGATTGTTTCTTAATGCAAGACTAATGAGGCAAGTAAAAAGAAAAAGACCAAAACCCAAGGAAAGATGTAGGAACTGACTGACTGGATTCTCTCTGTGCCACTTCATGTTAAAGGGAAGGCACACTTTTTGCCTGATAATTATCACTAAACAAGCTGAAACTATGACTGCAAAACTTACTGGCTATTGTCTTTCCCCTCACACCCTCCATTTGAATTGGAGTGCATTTTTTCACAACAGGAGACAAATTCTTAGAAATTTTTATGAGGAAAGCCCCTAAAGAAGTCCCTCATGTGGAGGTTCTGTTATAATTAGATAGCTTAGCTAAAAATTATATCTCATTTTAAGTAAGTCTTGGCAATTACCCAGCTTTATAGGTTGGCTGAACTACAAGAAGATCAGCACAAGGTTACAGTGTGTATATGGATCAGTTCCAAAAACCCTGATTTGTGGCTTATCCTGTTATACAGCACCGATTCTATTACATGAGACGCTCATGGGAAGTTTGAAAGGGATTGCATTTCCTTTCAATACAAAAAAACTCAGATTACTGTGAAGATTTGGCAATGTCTGAAATACTTCTATTATGTTCACCTAGTATGTAAACATATTTATGATTTGGGAAAGACAAGAAACTACCTTATAACATAAGCTCTGCTTCACTTAATTTCACCCCAGCCCTCCAAAGGGTTTTTCTGTTTAATTTTATGAATGGCAGCAGTCTGACAAAACTCACCAAAAGTATTCATGAGGTTGAAAACTTCATTCAGAGAGTGATTAAGCACATATCTTGCTTTAAAGACATAAGTGGTGCCCTAAACTCTATGGGATAGATCACATGCATCATACAGACACATGACAAAATACCTTGTCATGTCAGGAGGGACCAAGTTAAATGTGTTGGTAACTCTTTGCTGGGAGAGATTCTAGTCTATTTGAAAACAACTGCTATCTTTAAACTTATCTAGAAGTACACACGTATGGAGAAGTGCACACAAAACCCACATCTCTTGAGCCTGGTATTTTTTGGATCATAGTTGAATGGCTCCCTTCAAGTCCTTAATCTGAGCTTTATTTGCATGGGATTTGGGAAACTGGCAGGATTTGGATGAGGCAGGCAACCAGCACACTGTGAGCAAGAAAAACTCCCAGGAGGACCTTTGCTAACAACCTTTGCAAAAGATTTCACTTGAAAGAGTTTTTTTGATAACGGAGCAGTGGGATTTATGGAAAAACTCTTTGACTTCTTAAGCAAAAGTTGGGGAAAAAAAAAAAAGACTCTGAATAACATAAACTCATTTATATCATAAACTCATTTATATCTATGAATATCCACAAGCACTGATTGATTGCAGATTGAATAAGCAGTAATGTCTAAGGAAAAGTACATTTGGGAAAGAAATCTAAGGAACACCAACAACACAAGTGAAACAGGCCAGCTGATGGAGCTGAAACATAAAAACAGTACCAATCCCATATTTTGGGGGGAGTTGATGGTGTTATGGAGTAGATGACTTTTTGTCATTAATTTTAAACAGTACTGTAGTATGGTAAAGTTTCAGCAAGACCACTAAGTATGGCAAGAAACACCCACTAGATGGCAATGTCTACTCACTTCTGAGTCCAGCTGCTACGAGCAGTTTAAAAATAATAATTATTCAGAAAATATGCTTTTTATTAACTTTTTAAAAGCAAATTGAATCCAGTGGACACAACTCCATTGACTTGTATCTGCTCTGTACCAACTCTCCTTAGTGTAATAACTTCCATCATCACACACAATACAGTTCAGTTCTGTGGTTATAATGTGCACGCTTGGCTGTTAAAAGGCACTACCGTACAGAAATTGAAAAATGAGTGGCAAAAAGCTGGTGAAATTCTCTTGCTAATGGGCAGGTGTTTTGCTGTGGAAGCAAAGAATTGTAGAGTGTTAAGTTTTGGCTGGTATAATACATGTTCGTTGGAAATCACACTAACATAATTATGTGTTATCAACATGATGGAAATTGTGTTGGGGTGTGACTTATTCTTTTTATGCACAACTACCAGGAGAGCCACGGAAAAAGGGAAAATCCTGCACTTTGTCATTTATGTCAACAATTACTGCAAGTTTGAAGCTGTCCAAGAGTTTTAGCCCAGAGCCAACAATAACGAGGCTCTGAAGTAACTGCTGACCCTCCTGGTAAAAATGAGACAAACCCCCACTTTGTCCAAGAGGCTCTCCTTACTGCCTGAGACAAACTGAACTAAAAATATACCTGCCATTAATAACATTATATAGTTCTCCATTTAAATGCAGGTCAAATGAGCATCTTACAAAGAGGCTGTAATAACTGACTGCAGCAGAAAACCAAAAAGTTTAGTAAATTTAAAATCTCCTTCTCCAAGGATCCTGTGGGACATGGGCACAATGAGCTTTTTGTTTGCAGCTGACTACAGTACTTTTTAGTTTGTTTGCTTTATTTAACCCTCAGAGGCAGGCCCATTCCCTACAATACTACATGCTTTTTGAAGGTTTTCATGCTCAATAAAGTTACTCTTTCTGAAAGGGGTGAAATTGCATATTTGCTCAAATTAAAGCATTCTGATTCACTGACCAATAAATGTAGAAAAAGAGAGGGCTTTATTTTTTTGCCAGAATTAAACATTAAACTTCTGTTTTGTTTTCCTCTTGGTTTTTTTGTTTGATTTTTTTTTTTTTTTTTAATGTAGCTACCTGACACTGACAACCTGAGGTGCATTGCAAAACACAAAGCATAAACGCTCCTGTGCTGAAGGGAGTTAGAACTAACATAGAATCTCTGACAGTTTTAAAAGTGGCCATATGCCCCATTACTTTCCTAGCTGGTAGCATTCTCCAAGTGACAGACAATCTGGCCACAGACACTAGCCAGCTCCTTATTACAGCACTAATCTTATGTAATGGGAGTGAGCTCACTGCCTTACAAAGCACTAATTATCAACAGCATTTTCCAAAGGATATGAATAACTCCCCTTGTGAGACAGAGGCCCAAGGCACAGCCCCAAGTAGCTGTATGAGCTTAATCCATAACATGAATAGCTCTAAAGGACTCCTTCACTAGCTGTGCCTCCTCACAAGGGTCCTTAACAGAGAAAGACCAGCAATCCAAATACAATGGAGAAGCTGCCAAAAGCAACACCATATTTTTTCTATTTGGATGGGTGTGCTTTGCAGCTGTAAAAGTTACTATTCACAGAACTAAGTGAATTATTTAAATTCAATTTCCTAAGATATTTTCAAATGCCATATTCTGTTCACTCTTCCTTTGATCAAGCCAATTATTAAATGTCTCTACTGATAGCGTAAGTTTTGTTATTTTGTAGTCTGAGTTACATCAAATTGAAAGTATACAAAGATCCAAACAGGCACAGACAAATTCCTCTTTTCACATAGTTGTGTGAAGATTTAGGCTTTGCTTTCTTTTCCTATACCACTGTGATTTTTCCCAAACGTACTTGCTTTTATTGCTTAAAACTTTTTATGATAATGATGGGATGAAAATTGTCTGTGATTCATCCTTAAAGAGTTGCTCACTATCACAGAAATGCTGGGAGAAAAGTCTACAGAAAAATGTAAGTACAATTTCGATTCTGTTTTTTTTTTTTAATGTAAAAAAAGTCTTACACATATCCATTTTCATTCTTGTGTAGACTGTAAATCAGAGCAAAACTAATGCTTTCCCACAAAATGCCAATGGAATGGCCCAGAAACTGCACTGCAACAAAAAAAAAAAAAGGAGATCCAAAAAAACATACCCCTTTAAAATGCTATATTATTTTCTTCTGCATCTTGCATCTGTCAGAGTAAACATACTTGAAAGGTCTTGAGCAGAAATTAGCTTGATTTTCAGGAAGTAATGAATAATGAAGCTCTAAAAATGCTGGGATGCTGTGAGTTCTCTGAACACACTTTAATACCTGCTCTCACCACCTTCACCTTTAAGACAAATTATCTGAAGTTAATGATTAGACAGATATGCTAAACTTCACAGCTTGCAAATTCCCTTTTTATTGGTCCATGTAATCTTGGATGTTGCTGGCATTCCCAGACCATGCTTGTGGCAGTGGCCCTTAATATCTAGTTCTCACTGAACTTGCACCGCAAGTGAGGATCTAGGATTCCCAAAAGGGCATTCACTTTTTATGTTGTTCTAACACAGCTGCAATCAACTCTTTTCCCTTAATATAAAAACGGAACTGTTGCTGCTGCCAAAGTGTTTTTCATGTGGTTCATCAACACGAATCCACTTCTCCCGACCACTGGAAACACTAAAAAATAATTTCTTTCAAAACCAGAAAAAATAAAAGGAAAAAAAGAAAAAAAAAAAAAAAAAGAGGGGAGGGGAGTGGGGGGAAGAAAAAGAAAAAAGAGAGGACACATTGTAGATAAGAAGACTGTTTCATGCCATAGGGATGTAGTACAGCAAATCAGAACAAATTAATTTCATACAGGTGGCCAGCAATGGATTCCACAGTTGAGCATAATTATAGCTTATTTTGTTCTACATATTGGACAAGGTAGCCTGAGCTTAGCCAAGGAGCTCCTTTGAAGAAGCGCTCTGACCTTAGCCAAGAAGCTTTCAATTTGGGTTTTTTTTAATAAATTGCAAAAAAGACAAACATGATCAAATTGGCCTGGCCAATAAAATCCAATGAAATTAAATACCAGTTACCTGGAAAGTAATTTGTTTATGGAAAAGTAGCACCTGGACTGACTTCAGGGCATGAAAGGTATGACAGAGCTGCTTTATTCATGTTACTTTGCACTTTTCAACCCCAGTCTGTGTTTGGGTGCAGCATGCTGAAAAGGTGTCTTTTACCAGGAAATGGTGAGACTTGATCTGAACAACTCAATCCATTGCATAAGATGATGCCATTTTGCCTGAAAGGCAGGAAACTCCTGAGCAGTTTTAAATTAAAAAGCACTTTACAATTAAGAAATATATCTGCAAAAATTCCCTAAAAGTACACAGATAACTGCATCAAGCACTGCAGTGTGGTGTAGATCAAAAAGTCTCTTCAAGTTCTTTTTTTGCAGGAACAGAGCCTACAGTACTATGACTTAGGAGTGTGCCCATTTCTATTTTGTTAGGAATATTTTCCTTGTCTTAAAAGTTCCAGTTATGAAAAACGGGTAGACAGATGTGAACAAATGTCATGTGGACCAAAAAGGTTTTAAATATAACTCATTGCTTTCTCACTGAATCTGATTGCTCTTGCTTCATTATTCAAGACACCAACATTTTCCTTGAGGAACTCTGAGAATCAGAGCATGTATTTACAAGATCATTCTTCATTTATTCCAACACTTGCTTACTGCCAACATTTTTGCAAGTTAAACATAAATTCCAGTTGATACATGAAAAATACGCAGGAGTAGAGGGAGTTTTTGACTGCTTCTGCTTTTGATGAATTGCTAACAGCCAGATTTTCTATAGGAAAAAAGAATGTCAAAATACCAAAAGTGGCTGACTATAGTTCCACTATAGTCACTAGTCCACTATAGTCACCAGTCCACTATAGTCCACTACCAGGCATCTGAAATGACTGGCTGTTTTCAGTAGGGCTGTGAGCCTATCAAGGGTACTTTATATTAATTTTAGTTTCCCAGTAAGAATTTTAAATCTATATGCTCACTTTGGTCTCATTGCCCACATGCCTTAAAACACAAACAAACTTCTCGTAACACTGAAGGGGTATGAATTGATCTCCTCTGGACACTGCACAGAAAACTAAATGGTTCTAGTTTATTTGATTGGTGAAGCTACCATCCCCTGATTTATAAGGTAAGGAAAATTTCCACAACCTCATCTGAGAATTAAAGTTTTCCCACATTACTAGGCCAATGACAAAGGTGAGTTTATCACTCTTATCTCACATGAATTGACAAGAAGTGCTTCCTGGATTTTGGGAACCAAAAGTGAGACAGCACAGATTTATGTGCCAGTGCTGCATATGACTCTAAAATAGCTAAGTAGGTGTGTGTATCCAAGAGCTCACTGTAGTTAGAGACAACGTCCAATGCACTTGGAAGTACATTTATTGGTCTCCACTGAGGAACTCATGTACATGCTTTGTCCAACTATAGTATTTGATGGTGGCTGGATCTTAGCTTCAGTTTAAAAAATCTTTAGAAACACAAATTGGTAAAAGCTGAAAATGTCAAAAAATGAGTAATTCCCTTCCACTTAATTTATTGGTTGAAATAACTTTTAGGTGGAAAGAAAAGAAAAAAAGTTATTTGATCCCTTTTCCAAAAATTGCTAATAAAATACGTGCCAACACCTTGCAAAAGAGTACCTTTCAATTGAATATTTTAGTTGTGGGTTTCATTAAATCCATGGCAAATGAGTACCAAAGAAATGCAAGCCTTGTTCCATAATCTCCAATGGTAGAGCCTGTGGTTCAATGACTCCTAATTCTTGGGTTGGTTTGGGCTTTTTTCTAATGGTTCAGAAAAAAAGCTGGGCCAGCTACACACTGGGCCAACAATTTCATCCACAACATGTTTTGCTGTTGCTGCTGTTGTTTTTTGTTCTTTTAACAGAAAAAAAAAGCATCAGAATTAATTTTTTTCTTCTAATCCAAAACTTAATAAAATCATGTAAATATGACTTTCAGATGCAACCGAGCTGTATTGGCAGAAAACTCGAACAAGTATCAAGGTAAAGATGAATGTGCATCACTTGTAAATGACACAGTCTACCTAAGAATATAATGACTTTTCTGATAGTATCTCTAAGAAAACTGCTATATCAGGGGAATCCTCAGCAGATGAGAAAATTTCCTCTATACCAGAAGTGTTGAATAGAATTGTAGGTATTTAATATAATGTGGGAAAAAATATGGAGCTGAGCAGCAAAGTTAGAAACAGCTGAATTACAGATATACCCTGATATCAAGAACACAAGAATTATTTAGATTTAGATTTTTGCTATATGCATGAGCTGCCCCTAATCTCAGACATTCAAGTTAGAGCCTGAGTGTAGAGCAAATTCTGATTTTTATGATCACAAGTTATATTAATGCACTTAATGCTGTCATGACTGCTCTTCACTTGCAAATACATAAACAATGCAGCATTTGGACCCACACAGCATTCAAATTCATTGGAATTTTAAGACATATTCAGGAAAACATGTTTGAGGCAGATATATTTAATATATGATATTCATATTAATTACTAAAGAAGCAGTAAATCACTGTAACCAAAAGAGTGGTTACAAAGTACGAAAAATGAGTTAAAATCTTGGGAAAAGGAGCAAGTGAGGAAGCTGCTCAGAACCATAGTATCCAGAAACCATATGGAATAAGTTATGAGAAAAAGCTATTGAAGCAATGAACATAAATGATTTCAAGAGACACCTAAATTGTTTCCAAAGGGGAGGGAGGGGGGAAGTTGTTAAAAATAAAAGTGGAAAAAAGATCAATCCAATGAGAAATCTGTTTGACAGATGGTCTTACTTTGTTCTTAAAAATCTTCATTTCATGATATTGAAAATTAAAGTAAAAATTTAATACTACATTTGCCCAGTAGCCTGAATAAAATTAATCAATCAATCAATCCGAGCCCTAATTTTAATTTCCTAGAATTAATCATTCAGTGACATACTAAATTTGTCTTTGGAATATATGAGCATGTACCTTGTTTTACACTTCCCAGAGTAAGATGGGCTGTCACTTCAGGCAGTACATTTATACCCAAATTCATCTCACCTAAATTCAGATCGTTTAGTGAAGCGTAGACTCCTTGACCAACTACTGCAGATGGCCTTAGCCACCCCTGGGCTCCAACCAGACCTAAACCACCCTCAAGTGGGTGCCTATTACTGCCAGTGAGGTGTAAGAAGACTTATGAGGAGACAGAGAATCACTCATCCAGAATGAGTACAGTTCAAGGTCTTGCCAATCTTGTGCTCCACAAAATACATGAGGATAGGGAAGATAAAATGATTAAATTAAACTCTTTTGCTACATCCTGCAAGACTTTGTGTCTCCAAGCACAAATGAGTGCATTGGTACTATCCCTGATGCACTGAGCCATCAGTCAGGGCAACAAAATGTTTCATTACCTTTTTCTTTTCCCCTGTGTTGTCACCTGACAACATAGTAGTTTCCCCAAGAAATGTCTTTTTTACAAGTCACTTTAGAGGACTTTAAAACTCTGGTTGTTTGCATGAAATGGTAATAAAAAAAAAAAAAAAAGCCTGTTTTGCCCTAGGTGTCTTTGTCCATAAGTTGTAGCCACATGGCATGCAGAAATGATCATTGCATGCATGTGTGAGAATGTGCATATGTGTTTCCAGATGCTTTCTTTAAGAAGAATTCACAACTGGAAAAGAAAATAACAAGCATGATCAGTTTGTTCATTTGGCTGGTTGGTTTTTTATGTAGTGTTTTTCAATGGGTATTAAATAGCAACAAATCACCTGTTCATTATGCAAAACAGCCTGTTTTGAGCTGGAAAAAGCTCAATCATTTCCTCTATCTATCAGCTCTTTTATCTAGGTCAGTTAAGGGCGGGTAGATAGTGTTCTCCATCTCCTTCTGCTGATTTTCTTTCTTGTTTTAAGGCAATAAGAGGTATCAACAGCATCTTAAATTTTCATGAAACGATTATTGGTTACAGGCTTCCTGAACCACCTAAGGATGGCTGCTTCTCTACTCTAGATGTGGAGCTACCATACAGACTAGAACAATCTCCAGCAGTACTTGAGAAGTTCCTTTGTGCACTTTCACAGACCCAGCAAACACAAGTGCTTGAATGTCATATCCTTGTCTGAAAAAAACATGTTGTTCCATGTACAGAACAGAGAGAAGAATTGCCACATAAGTCCTTGTATAGGACCAGAAAAGTACAAGCCAGCCCTAGCAGAGACCCTTAAATTGCTGTCTCAGACTTGAATTTTTTTTTTTCTATTTGGAAGCTTTGAGAGCTCCCACATATAAAATAGTAAGAACTAAGAATAAGATTTCAGTACTATGCCACTAAATAGTAGTTATCCCAAAACAAAAGTTTGCTGGCTGTTTGCTTGGGTGCATATTTAGTGACTGCATTTTTGCATACAGCTCCCCTCTTTGCTGGTGGGAATTTGATAAGCTACCACAAAAAGAAATGAACAAGTGATCTCATTTCAAAGGCATCTTACCAGCGGGCTACCATCAGTCCAGCGGAAATCACGCTCAAACATCTTGTCATTGAGGCCAATCCACTGGTAGTCATGCCCAATGCCTAAGGAACCAGAAGGATATTTTTATTAACCTTCCCATAAATGGAAAATATTTCCCCAAAGAAATTAAAAGAATTTGCAAAGAATGAATCAGATATCATGTTTTTAAGGTTCTCCCACTCAGTACACAAACAACTGTTTACCGACTGGTTTTCAACTTTTCAATTTTATTTTGGGGTGTCTATAAAAACACAGATTCTTATCTAAGAGTTTATAACAAACCAGTCTCTTCCCTCCTGATGGCATCGCCTTAAGAAGACAGATAAGTTTCCTACCTGAGTGCATTTGAGGGGAAGGGAAAAAAAAAATAATAAAAAAAATAAATGCGTGTATTTTAATCTGCATTTTTCAAGTTTTGTTTAAGCTATGACCAGTATTGTCTAGATTGTGCAACAAAACATATAGGAACTACTTCTTTATGCCTACTTAATGCAATATGTGGTAGTGTGGTCATTGATATCAGGTGCATAAACTATCCAAAGCCTTCAAAATAAAAACAGGTTTCATCAGTCTTCAATGCCAAAACACTAGTTCTTGTTCTCATCCTCAAAACCAAAGTGTTTGCAATGAAATAACTTAATAACTTAATAGTGATAGGGAGCTTGCTTTGGTTGCAAAAGTAAACATGAAGAACATAAAATGTGCCTTTTAAACATTCTAAAAGTATATTTTAAGATGAACACATAAAAGGCTGAGTGATCAGGAGGATATTTCACTAGGTCTGAGCCCTCAAAGCCTGCTCTTGTTTAGAGGAATCCTAACAGTACATACGGTTCACAAAGATCTGCTCCTCATGAGACAAGATGCTTGTCAAGTGTGCTCCCTGGAGACGGCATTCCCTTTCAGCTGTGTCCCACGTACGCCGATGGGCAAAATATTTGTAGCACTGTCCTTGGAACTTGTGCCAGCCGTAATCACAGGTCTCCGTGTCTGTGACAAGCAAACAAATCACTGTCAATGGGTGTGAAACACAGGTATGTTCCATGCAAGCAGATGGATTTTCCACAGGGCAAACATTCAAGAAGATAGCCACCCATTAAGTAGTACAAATACAAACCTTCAACACTCATCCTTGAGACCTCACTACATTTTCAGGTAGTTCTGTTTAACCACTTTCAGTACAAGCTGCAAAACATTACTTATGTAAGGAGTGCAATTGCGACTAGCAACTTGTGAACTTCCATTGATAAAATTGTGCCATATGTAGACAAATTCAGGATATCTTCAGACCATAACTCTGGATAAATGAAATACCCAACAAGCTTCATCAATCCCCAAACAAACCTATGCCTAAAAGCAACCTTTCCAGAGGTGTAGATACATTCTGGGTATGAAATTGGATTTATTTTCAGTAATTCAATACAGTCAATAGTCAATACTGTGCTTTGGCCAAAGGGGATCTTTCTGCATATAGTACAGAAAAAGCTAAATATTACAGAACATGCCAAGGATATATGATTGCAATAACATTCCTTAGGCTTGAGCAGCTATCAACTGAAAGACAACTGTGTAATAATTTTTCTCACAACACAAGGCTGGTTCTTAATTTGTAGCAGGAAGAGGACATTCACATCCTGAAGCACAAAGCGTATATTTTTTTTTAAGAATTAAATATTCCCAGATAAAAACTAAACTGTACATGTACATAAATGGGTTTAAAATGCAAACATATCACTTAAAAGTCTTACCAGAATTTCTCTGACAGTTTCTGGTAATGTCAATAGCACTGAAATCATTGTCTTAGGAGTTTGGTATCAAAAAACATTTTCTGAAAGTCATCAGTACAGACATAAATGTACCAAATACAAAGGCATGATTATCTCTCTTCAACAAGTTAAGCTGTAGAAAACTGCTTGTGCTTTGAGTAATCCCAGCTATGAAAAAAGAATGTAAACTATACTACCAACTTCTTAGTTTTTTATCTTTTCCCTCTTTGTATGCTGTATGGGGTACAGGATGCTTTAATCTCTGGCATCTAGACCATTTTAAAGCTTTGTCTGCCTCTGGCTTTCTAGAGCATTTGTTTAACCACACAGTGTTGACTAACAGTTCTATGTCCTTCATGAAGGCTCTTAAGGTTTTATTATTCATCTTGTTCAGGGACTGCCTTGTCTCACAGGAAAGAAGTCAGATAATAACAAGCAGCACTGCATGCTGAGAAAATCATAGCCAAAGAGCATTTCCAGGCTATTCAAATCAAGCTTTCCCTGATCTCTGCTAGGGAGGAAGTGCACAAGTCAGGAGATCCGCTGAAAGGCAAACAGGGGAGGCAAAGAGGCTGGAAAACACAAAACCTAGAAGACTCAGTTCAAAGAATGAGATACAATGCCCTGAGCATGAATCGTAAATAATAAAATTTCTTTTCTTAAGGTAGAAGATGCCAGACAATGAAATAGAAACTCTCAGTTGCAAGTCATGCACTGCAGTGCACATACAACCCCTCCCTCTTATCATATATGGCACGTTATTTTCCAAAAAGGAAAAGGTAAATAACTCCTGCACCTCTTTGTAGACTAAATCTACAAAGACAGAAAAACCAGGTCTGAAGGTGTTGTGGTTTAAGCTTAGTCGTAAATTAGACAAAGCATGTAGCCTGCTTGTTTTCCCCCCACAACCTTTCCTTCCC
>WYDI02006563.1:0-23167 GCA_009867235.2 Psittacus erithacus
GGTGTCATCGGCAAACTTGCTGAGGGCGCACTCAATCCCACTGTCCATGTCACTGACAAAGATGTTGAACAAGACTGATCCCAACACCCATCCCTGAGGGACACCATTCGTTACTGGTCTCCAGCTGGACATTGAGCCATTGACCTCAACTCTCAGTGTAAGGCCATCCAGCCAGTTCTTTATCCGCCGAGTGGTCCATCTATCACATTGATAAGTCCTTAAAATATAAAGGCAGAAACCTACTTAGCTCCTTGTTAAAAGAAATCACAAATATATCACTCAAAAGTAGTGGGGTCTTTATTTAAGTATTAATATATCTCTGCTTTGGTTTAGAAATATGCAAGCTGCTGCTGACTCCTTTCAATCACACAAAAACTCAGCTGCTGCTGGTAGCGTATTGCACTAGCATTCAACAGTAAAACATACATTTCTGAACTTGCTACACTTCTGTATGAAAACCCACCCTGAGTCCACTAGCTTTACCTCCATCTCAACATTTGTCAGTGAAACACTAACATCTAACCAAAGCCTGCAATAAAACATTGCCATTTTGTGCAATAATTTGGTAAACAAATCATTTATTTTAAATTAAATCATCATTGCACATAGGAAATAAACACAAAGTCTTCCAGTAAAAAGAATATCCTTTTTGCCTTAGAGCAACAGTTTAAACACATCCATTGCAGCACATCCATGAGCAGAACCATTAATGAGACTCAGACTACATCAGGACTGCTTGAATTCTATTGTGCTAACACAGTTTATCAGATAATCTGTAGCCATCTTCAAACAAAACCATGTACGAGCGAAGAGTAATTCCTAAACGGTTTAAAGATCACAGATGCCAAGAATTCTTCATTTTGGTTCAAGTTCAGAACTTGAGTAGCGGGGAATCCAGGTTTTCTTTGTTCACATCAGGACTCAGAGTGATAAGAGGTGAACTCAAATCAATTAGCTGAAAAAAATAACAAAATTTAGCTACTGTAGACAGCTGTTGTGTATAACTAGCAGCAGTAATCTCTAACAAACAAGAAAAAAAGTACTTGAAGACTGAGATTCCTATTAGTATCCAGAAGACAAGCACCACACAAAGGTGGTTCAGGTTTTTAAACATATAGCTCATTCTTAGACAAGCACAAGCTTCTCATAAGGTGATTATTTGCCCATACTCACACTAAAAGCCTAAAAGGCTTTTCTGAGTTTCACAACTGTGCATATTGAAGTGACACAGCCACCCAGGCAGGGCAGAGCTCTTCTGAGCATGCCCCCCAGAAGTCACTTCTGCAATCCTCTTTTGAGATGCTTTGAAGGACCTGATAGTAAGTTGATCCCAGCTACATCTAACATCGCCAAAGGCTACATCCTCAAAGTTAGCACCATTTATCTGACAATGTCTAAAGGCATCTACTTTCAAGCCACTAGTGTACATAAAACATTTGCCCAGAAACATCTGTCAAATTTAGCGTAGATTCCAATGCACACCTTTCAACTAAGGAGGGGATTTGGAGAGGAGTTAAACAGGAGAGACAGCCCTGCTTTTTTTGCTGAAAATGAGCAGCTGCTGTTAAGAATTGGAAATTTACAAGGAAAGGAAAACAAGTCAGCACACCTGCTGTGCTGAGGACAGCATTCACTTCCTGCTTTGGAGCAGTTTCATTATTTGACAACTGCTTTAAGCATCAAGTTCTTTCTCCATCCTCCTCCTTTTCCTATTTGCACATTGTTCACTGAGCTTCTTTAGAGCACACCAATTTTAAATATTATGTTCTGTTTACTTAAGAGCTCCTTGTGTGTAGTATCATACTGAACATATGAACTCATGTTAAATAATCCTTACAAGTACTGTGGAGCTGCTCTGCAAACAAAATACATGCAGCCAACATTTTTCTGCTAGCATATTTGCACCTGAAGACTTGAATGTAACTTACCTTCACCTGTCCTGAGAACACGGGCTTTAGAGGAGTAATGTTATTCACTTCAGGAGTATTGGAAAGGTCAATCAGAGGTCTACTTTCACATTGCAAGATGTGTGGGAGAGATGTGTCTACTCCAATATCTACCAGTATGGCCTTAAAGAAAAAAAAAAAAAAGATATTTCAGATTTTCCCCTCTGTTCTTCATGCTTCTTTCCTAAGGACTTAGGCAATTCATGCAGCCATAATAATCACAAAAGAGGCTTAACATGCAGGTTGGGAATTTTTCATGAAGGATCATTTGCATGCAGTGTAAACTCAGCTCCTGCTCTGCCAAAGGCTGGCATCACAAATAAGGAAAAAGCAGCAAGACAAAGCAAAAGAGCTCCTTGGGGCACAAAACAATTTTCCACTTAAAAGTAGGTAAGTTAAAATATAAAGGTAATAACTCTGAAATCATGTAAATTACTTGACTGCAATTATTGTGCAATCTTATTTAGCCATATAATCTACTCTATACACCTCCAAACTTCAGTCATGCTTTTGTCCAGTTTAACTACTCTATACATGTACTAAACAATTCTGTAACAGATACTTTGTGATATCAAGTAAGTCACCAAGGAAAACACCGATGCAGTAACATCAATTAATCTACAGATTATTCTGTAACTGAGTATTTGTAAATCAGTAGCCACTATGATATATTTCAGCACTACCAGTTCAGTCCTTTCTCCTTAGTGCCTGTGGAGTATCACCTTTCAACATGAAGCCAGTAGATTCTTGGGAAGGGGAAAAGTGTTAACTGGACTAAATAAGTGACACTTAACCAAGTTTATTACAGCATTTACTGCTACATGGGCTTTGGGGTTTAATCCTCATTCATTGTATGCAGACTTGCACTTCTGTTAGGTGCTAGAATTTAGCTACTTTATGGCTGCAATAGGAACTGCCTTGTGACTCTGCTTTGCTAATCAAATCCACAGTGATTTCACAGTACTTGTCCAGAAGTGGAAATTTAATATCAAACTACAAGTAGTTGACCATTCAGCTTTCTTAACAGAACAGTCTTAGTAGAAACACTGAACAGATGTTCAGTGCTAAATATAAGCACTAGAGGGTGCACTAAATAAACAATTAGAGTTAATCCATTTTAACTTCATGTGTACTGGTTTTCCCTAATACATCATCTTTAAATAACTTCTTTTCAAGCAGTTTGCTTAGTACTGTAGAAAAATGTATTGTTATTTCTTACCTCAGCTTTTTTCTCTTCAGCCAATTGATTTTGTACTTCAGCTTCTTTTAATTTGTTTCCTACTACTTCTGTAGCATTTTTTTCTGGTGAGAAGTTAAGTGCAAGAGGTAACACAGGTGGAGGAGATGTATCATCTTCTGAAGAAGATATCTGTGGCTTACTCTCTTTTGTCTGTTTACAGCTAGAAGAAAGAGCATTAAAGAGCACTAGCAATAACTGCATTCTTTAATCAGCATGAACCCCTAAAGACAGACAAGCCAATGCCCTTAGCCTCTTTTTTTTTTTTTTTACCAAGTTTAAATGACCAAGGCTTCCCATATTTTCATCCAAAAGTATGCTAGTTACCTGCAAAGTACAAGATATTTCATGCTGTAATAAATATATAGCCTACCAATGTTAAAAAAAGCTAATTACTTCAGGTTTATGAAGAAATTAATCTTAAATTGACACATGCATGCAGCCTAAGCTTCATACACTGGATTTTGGGGTGTTTTTTTTAGGCTTTGAAGAAACAACTAGCAAATGAGTATTGATACTGCATATCACTGAGCAACCCACTTCAGTCCCTGCTGAGAGGAAGTACTAATACCAGCTGGAGGACCAGGGGTTGTAATCCCATTAGTATGATAAAGTCATTGTAGAGAAAGTAATTGCTTCCTTGAGAGAAAAACCAATTTTGGACATTTAGCCTAAGTAACATGACACATAGCAGCAGCTTTCTAGCCATGAATCACTTCTGCTTTAATATTGTTCATCTTCACCAACCATGAAGCAAGCCTGCACACATATATATGCCACTTGTGAGCCCATGTTTGGCTGATGATATGAAGATGACAACATTATTTTCACGGGAAAAAATAGCAGCATAGGATTCACCCATTCTGCAAGCAATTCTTTCAAATGAAACACAGGTAAACCTGCTCAGAAAATGTAGTTGTCAACTAAATCCTTGGCTTTTTTTACTGATGAGTTAATAAAATGTGATTTTACAGAAGCACTGGCAACAGTATAAAGCAACATTAAGAGTAATAGGTGATTTAATCCAGCTGCTTCCCTTCATCAGAAGGCAACAGGAAAAACACCAACACCAAATCTGTTCTCAGTCAGAGCCATCAGATACAAGTCTTAAGCTGTCTGCTAGCTCAAGAAATAAAAATAACTTCCTATTAGAGATTATAATTCTTTAATGTTACATACTGACTCATCTCAGTAAGGCTTGCACAAGATATAAAGATTTATTAGGCCTATACAGAATCTATGCTCTATTCTAGCATTTCGCAGAGGTCCTTGAAACCTGAAAGTCATTATTAAAATTCATTTAGAGGCAGTTTCCCTACAACAGATTTCATATATGGAGGTTTGTCTTACCCAGCTCTAAGAGTCTTTTTGGTAGAAAAGCTGGAATTTTGGCGAACAGATGCAGCATGTGAAGAAAATGCCATTCTTGGTGCAGATCTAGGAGTCACTGCTGGAAAGCCTGAGATACGACGAAGAGGTGTAGGTAAACCAGACTGTTTCAGACTGGCAGGAGTCATGGAAACAGACCTCTCAGAGAAGCAAGCATTCTGAAAGAACCCATCTTCAGAGGCTTTCACAGGAGTGCTCACTGCCATGGCACTGAAAAAGGAACATGCGTTAGCCAAAAACTTCTAGGAACTGTTTTATTCAGGCTATTCTACTAAACAACAGAATTCAGCTTCCCTTTGGTCAGTAAGGGACAGTAATTATCATAAAGTGATAATCACAGCATAGTGATGCGGTGGGGGGGAGGGGAGGTGAAAGGGGAGGGACAATGAAGTGTGTCTGGTTTTGTTGTTGTGGGTTGGTTTTCTTTAATCAGTTCTAATAGGCATTAACATGGCTAACCTGAAGGGCCCAAAGGGACTAGACAATAAAGTTAGAACTTTTAAAGACTGTTGTAGCACCCAACTATGTTGCATTCTAAGAACAGTACATTCAGTTTTCAGTTCAGCCTTACCTTCCAAATACGCCACAAAATGGTAAACCAATAGATGGTACTGCCTTTAGTGCTGATCTGTTTGATGGTGTATCTAAAGAGAAAAGTTTTATTAGTTGTTATCCATATTATTTTTTAAATAACAGATACCTTTCAGTTAAAATACTAATTCCTTCCAAGAGGTGGACAGAAGTGCAATGAAACAAGCAACAACCATTCAAGGTAACATTTGCTTTTAACAGGTAAGCTAGAAGACAGGTCTTGCAAAGTATGTGCTTACCTCCAGTCTTCACTGGAACCTTAGTTTGACTTGTAGGAACTGACAAAGCTCTAGTCTTGGGCTTTGGACACAGGCTTCCTTTTGTTGCACTTCCATCTTTATTATGCAGACTGGGAGCAGAGCTCAGCCTCTGAATTCCACTGCCTGCAGCCTCGGATGATGTTGCAAAAGCTGAAGATTTACCTAAGCTTACAGCACGAGGTATTTTGGGAGTACTAACTGATCTTGCTTGGCTCCTGGATGTCTCCGCATTGGCAGCCTGCAGAGATGACACTTTGGTAGGTCTGACAAAGGCTGATCTGTTTGTACTAAATGAAAGCTTAGAGCCACTTACACTAACTTTTGAAGACATGGTTGATTTTCCTGAAACAGAAAGTTATTGAATCATTGCTTATTTCTAAGTTTTTGACTAAACAGCATATGCTCACAAAGGAGAAAAAAACCCAGTAATTTAAATATAAACATAAACACTGTAAACAACTCAGCTTTAAGGAGAACACATACAGCTACTGAAAACTCACTCCCTGCATCCTCCACCAATTTTGTCTTAGAAAGTCTCCTTACCAAATTCCAAATTACTGCAATCAAGTCAAAGAATATTCTTCGAGAACCAAAACAGCTTGCAGATTCAAGTTCCATTTTCAACCTTTCCTCACAGCATAGTTGGCTATGTTCCCTTCAGCAGGCATTCAAGAAGGTAATAGTTCAAGTTACACTGATCAACACCATGGGCTGAACTCCCCCACAAATGCTTTTCTTAGTTTTCTGTATGATTCTTACTTTTAGTCTATCCGGTTGCTTTCATTAATAGGATGAGTCTTGACTAGACACTTCCATCATGTAAAATTATTCTTCTTGAGCTTTAACTTTTACTGATACACTATTATCCATCCAGAAACAAATTACAAATTAAAAATTTGCAGTAACTTGATATCTTGATAGATCCTACAAGAACTGTGGTGCTTACATCTGTCAGTACTTTACAAACAATATAAGCTCAAGATTCATCTTTAGTCCACAGAGATTTATTGGGCTACAAAATTTTATTCTCCATTCCAAACACTTACTGCTCGGATGTACTGGACACTATTACAACATATCCAAACCCACAGTCCAAGACATGCTTAGCTCTTTCAAAATTGATTTGTGGCACAAATCTGTAAGTGATTACCATTTTTTCCTATGGGAGAAATGGGTAAACTTGAATTCAGACTTGAGTTTATGCTGGAAAATGATGACAAAGATGATGTAGTCTTTCTTGGGAAACCAACACCAGGAAGTTTCAGATGTGTTACCTTCTTTAAGTCAGGCTGAATCAAAGAATACAATTTATTCAAAAGCAAATAAAAATTATTTAACACATTACTTTACTGTGCTTTTTCTTCGTTTTACCGCTTTTTGTAAGTTTTAGAGAAGCTCCTTCCTCAGATTACAGTTTTAAAAGTGAACTTTCTCAGAAACAGTGCATTATATTGGGTTATTATACAGAACCAGAGCATGAGATCTAGGAGGGAGGCTTGCTGTTTCTATTCCTGCCACAAACTTGAGTATGGACTTACAGAATAAAATGAGTAATCCAGGCACCAGTACATGCTGGGCACCACCCAGCTAGAAAGCAGCTTTATAGGAAAGGCTCCTAGTGTGCTGGCGGACAAGCTGAACGTGAGCCAGCAACATGCCCTTGCAGCAAAGAATGCTACCAGTATCTTGTGCTGCATTAAGAGTGCTGCCAGCAGGTGGAGAGAGGTGATCTTTCCCTTCTGCTCACCACCAGGGAGGCCACACCTCAAAATCTGTGTCCAGTTCAAAGCTCCCCAGTATGAGAGTGATTCCGAGCTACTGGAGAGAGTTCAGCAAAGGGCCACTAAGATAATTTAGGGACTGGGGCATCTCTCATCTGAGGAAAGTTTAGAGATCTGGGACTGTTGAGCCTAGAGAAGGCTCAAGATGGATCTCATCAACATATACAAGTATCTGAAAAGACAGTGTCCAGTGGTGCCCAGTGACAGGACCAGAGACAATGGGCACAAGCTGAAACACAGTAAATCCAACACATATATAGTTGCTCTTAGATGTGTTCATTGTGTTATAACCTCAGAATGCACATTCAAGAACAGCAATTACAGAACAGAGACTACTTTAAAGCCATTATACACAAAACAATATAGCTTTAAATTAGAAAATAAACTACATTAATTTTTTTCTTCTTAACATCACAAAAATATTTTCACATTAAGAATGCTTGCCATTACCTTACTTGGTGCAGGAAAGGCTTTTTTGTCTTGTGCTGAGGAACTGCCACTGAAGGAAGACTCAAAGACCTCTGAATAAGCACTAGATTTATCAGAAATTATGTCTTCAGGTGATCCCACGCTGTTCACGTCTCCTTTTGTAGAAATATTTGGATGTTTTCCTAGTTCGGGCTGCAAATTTCAATTAAACATTTTAAAAGCTACTGATGTGTCTAGAAACCACTATGAAGCTTTTTACATAAATTGATCTTGTTAAGAAACAAAAACTACAGTTAGTGAAGCCTTTGAACCCAGTCAAGTCCTTAGTGACATTAAGTCACCCAGACCAGTGCAGTAATTTTACCAGCAAAGACCCCAGTATTTAAACAGAAACCAGGAATAACAATATTCACAAAACCAGAATACAGCAGAACACAAATTTGCCTGCAGATGCTCTATAATGTCATAATATATAAACTAGTTGGCTACTATACGACAGTATCTTGCTGTGACTTTTTTTTATATATATTAATGTTTCCTGCCTAAGGATCTTATGAAGTAAAGAAACACTGGATTAAAGTTCACCTTTAAAAATAAAGCCTGTAGACAGTTCAAACATTCCTAACACATAAAGGCTATGTTTAACAAAAATATTGTTGCTCAGAATCTATCTTTACCTCTTCAGTAGTCAACAAATTGCTTTTCCCAAGAGTAGATGAAGTTTTTGCCATTGGCAGTTTGCCAGTTGCGTTCATGTTTCCTTCCTTAGTTTTCTGTGTTTGTGTCAGAGGTGAACTGGCAATTTTTGTGGGAGATAAAAGAATTTTAACAGGGCTTTTGTCAGAAAGAGTATGAAGAAGATGTGTTTCGGCATCTGACAAAAGTTTATCTGATTCCTTCTGGAAACAAGGTGGCAGCTGACATGCTGGGCTTTCCCACACACAGTATGTCTCTCTTTTAACAGCCCTGGGACTTGCCTCTATATTTTGGTTCCTCAGCATTTTTAATTTTGCCTCTGAATCCTCCACAAATGTTTCTGTAATCTTGTTTTCCAATTCTTCAGATTGCTTTATTTTAGTCTGTTCATTCTTGTTTCCAGTCTCTATCTGCAGTGCTAACAGATGAGCTTCTTTGAAGATTTCCAAGAATTTCTCTCCTGTAAGTGGGCTCCACATGAGTTTATCATCAGAAGCAGATGCACTCTTTTTTTCAGCACTTTGTGCTTCAATATTGACAGAAATACATTTTTCTTTGTGTCCCAAAGGTCCAATAAAAACTTCATCTTCACTTCCACTGCAAAGAAAAATAAGTCAGCCCATCACCTTCCATGCGTCCATTTTAAAGGTGCGTTTACCTGCAGAACTTTCCCTTACCTTGCTGGAGAGAGTGAAAGGTCAAAATCAAACTGTTCATCAGTCAGAAGAGGAAAGTCTGAAACTGTAACAACAGGAATTTTATCACAGTTGGGATTTCAATAAAAATGATTGCATTATGCTTTGACAATTTGGCGAAGATGATGTCAGATGGCAAAAAAAGTTTTAGCTACCAGGTTCAAATAATTAAAATAATAAAAGCATATTTCAGGTCAAAAATTAAAGGTAAATTGTGAACATGATCATAGTTGTGATAGATGCCCAGATATCACAAAAGATCTCAATGCTAATTTCTAAGGATTCATAACAGGAGTATGAAATCTGGCTGTGGGGAAAGGTATTAACAGCCTTCAGTCAAGAAAAGTGGGAATATATAATCTAGAGCTGCAAGATAATACCGTTCTCCTACCAATCAATTCTTTTCCAGTTCAGACCACCACAGGACAGTAACAGGAGCCAGTGGGAAAGATTAATTTTACTGCTAGCTAATACATACGCTATTAATTGAATCAGCGGCAAACAGATAAGGAAAAGGGAGGAGCTCAGATTAGATACACAGAAAAGCAACTGATGATAACATGTTGCCACTGCACGTTTTAGCACCAGTGCTCCCTCACAAACTCTTGGGGAGGCTTGTAAGTGTGAGACTGGCAACAGCAGCCCATCCAAGGAAATGAGTACACAGAACAAGATGTGAAGCAGATACAGGAGGTCTGCAGATCTAAACTGGCTTAGCTTTTAATAACGGATACACTAGGCAGAGAATATTGCAACTGTTCTCCACTTACCATTGCTCATGCAAATATTCGGTTTTTCCCCAATCACATAACTTGAGCAAGATTTTGCCTTTTCTTTTCCTTCCTCCATAGTGCCTGAGAAATACAGAATTACCTATGTAGTAGGTTTAAGAAAACCAATAAGGTCGCACGATTTTATGATACTGCCAAATTAGCATGGAGGCAAACATTCCTTTTGAAGACTCTTACATGTTATGTTTAGGGACACCAACATGTTTTATGTTTTAACATAAACAGAGGAATGCTTTGTCTCTGCAAAAAGCATTCAAACACAGCAGTGATGCCTAGAATTGCTGAAATTCCTTAATGCAAATTCTGCATTCAACAGCTGAACTCTTTACATGAATATAGCTGCAGTGTGCAGCAGAAGGCTGCTACCCCACAGGCTGAAACCCGTTTTTACATCATTAATCCTAGGCTAGCATAACCGAGACTCTGCTCCCCAGATAAAATGGACGCTGTGCTTCAGACGGTACCTTTCATTTGTGGCCAGAAACGCATCAAATATCACCTTCCTGTGAGCAAAGGTAGACTCGTCACTACCTTAACACCTTAACCTCTCAGGCTTGGCCAACAGGTTAGCCAGGGCACCGTCAGAAAGTAGAAGCTGCCCCCCGGTGTGCGCGGAGCCGTGCGCGGAGCCGTGCGCGGAGCCGTGCGCGGAGCCGTGCGCGGAGCCGCTCACACGCCGCCCTCGCCTGACCTCAGGGAAGCTCCCATGGTCCCCCCTCCCCCGACCACACCGCTGCTTACTTCTCTAGCTGCGGCAACCGCCGGTAGCGGCGGGGGCCCTCGGTCGTCCCAGCCGCCACCCCCGGCGTCCCGGCCACCGAGCAGGCGGCTGGGGCGGCCGACGGTCCCCGCCAGTAGCGGCCGCCGCCGCTCCACTCACCTCCGCGGGACAGCAGCGCAGTGGCGGCACCCGGACGTTTAAAAAAATCGCGCTACACTCACGTGACGCGCTCCGCGAACTCCCATTGGCAGATTTGAAGGATACGGGGCACCGCAGGGCATTTTGGGGCTTGTAGTTGGCTCTCTAATGGCCGGCGGTGTCGCTGAGAGGCCCGCTCTTCGCCTCACATACTTCACCAGTTTTTAATAGACTAAATGTATGTAACCGCGGTCTGAAGAGTTGAATGAGCTTTAGGGTCCCTTCCAACCCAAACAGTTCCATGACTGACTGAAAGAATGTGTTTAGAAGTAGGCCTATGCCTGGACGGAACACCAGGAAAACACCACTCGTCCACATTTCTTCTGACATCTAATGCTGTCCAGTTCTTAGGGTTTCCTCTTAATACATGTACGGCCTCAGAAATTGCAGTCGAGTGATGTATTCTGTGCTGAGTATTTGGTATGGCGGAATCACTGGACTGGAATTCAACAGCTGAATAAGAATGGTTAACCATGGTTTTTATATAGATGAAATATTTTGTAACCCTTCCTCTGCTTGGCATCTTACCTGTTTTCTTCTCCATCTTGGCATCTTTCATGGAGCCTTGCAAGCAGTATATATGCAACTTGGGTACATAGCAAGTATTCTATGCATTGGCTAATATGCATAGTAAAGGGCTGGGACAAATAAGCCACTAGGCTTAATATGAACATGCTCATTTCTCACCTTTTCTCCCTCCTCATCACCACAGGAGCCCCTCCTCACTAGAAACGGTCAGTTGGGGGAAGTGTCAGGCTCTATTGTGTTTAAAACAGGCCAGTCATAATTGTTACAGATTTTCTGTCTTCCAGCTTTTTAGCTCAGGGGTTTATACCCGTTCTCTTCATTGTATTTCTCATGGGTCCTTGAATTGCTATTACTGATGTAACAATTTCAATTCTGCATTTAACATTCTTCTCCTGCTTTTCTTTAGCCTATAGAATGTCTCACTAATAGCTCAACAGCAATTCTTTTTCAGTAAGTACAGCAAGGGTCCATGGCTGTATTAACAAAACTGGGCCATGTGCATTATAAAGGATAATTTTCCACAAAGAAAAATTATAACAGAAAATAAAAGTCAGGAGATTTCAAGAGTGTATTATATGACCAAAAATCCACAATCTTACACTTCTGAGATGTGGCTCGTACATACCTCCTTTTGCTCAGTTCAGTCAAAAAATGAAAGCATCAGTAAGAAAACCGAGATTAAATTAGTAGGGAAAAAGGCACATAGCCTGTCAAGTAGAACAAAAATGTATCAAGAAAGCTAAAATCATACAGGAAAAATTCAGTGTATATCTTTCAGTGCAGCATCTACCACTCTGTGTATGCTATTTATGAAAACAAAATCTAAAGGTTGTAACTGCTCATATTCTCAGGATCAGGTCTGAAAGAGCTGGAAGTGATTCAAGTCAGTAATTCTTTACTGATGGCTGAATTTCTTCTTCCAAGTCATTGTAATATTTCAATTTTTCTATATTTAATATATTACTAATAATGAGGAATGATATGACGTCCTTGGTAGCTCCATTGGTTCTGGTGACACAGTTTTACTCACATAACCTTTGGAAACATGCAGCACATACCCTTCGTTGAAATGCACACTGACGTACTGGTCTTGTAACAAGTTTACTTAAAGGAAATGGAAATTCAATCAGTTTCTATTAAATGGTTGCAGTGTCAAAGACATTAAACCAGCTCTTTTTAGAAATTATATTTATGGAAAAGAGTTTTAAGACTGCTGAGAGTATGAGTCAACAAGCTCAGGCTTAATTTTCCAGACTGTGATACCCCAAGACATATTTAGAAATTGCTAATTGTTGTAATAAAACTGCAGGAACCAATTTTATTTATATAAAAATATAAATGCTATGTGAAGGAAAGGCAAAAGCCTTTAGAAATGCACCAGAACCCTAAGTTCAGATTTCTCTTAAGAGCAATTATATGTGTCAACCAACTTAAAATAACAGTTAAGTGAGAAATAAAGTTTGGGGTTTTTTGTATATAGTTTAAAGATGATGCAAGAAGGTGTTCACATTTTGTTCTGGGAAGCAAGGGCTTTGGCCTGTTTTTCTAAACTACAAATTTAAATGTGTTTATTCACAAGCCCTACAAATAATTACTAGACCACTGGATTTATTATACTAAACCCACTGTTAACCCAACTAATTATGGTTTGGGCTCAAGGTTTGGGAGAGCTTCTGCCTATTAACTGGAGGTCAGGGATGAGTAGGATATATGTGACTGTTACTAACCCTAAATGTCCAGAATATCTTCTTTTGTGCTTATTGAGTACGACTGTATTATAGAACTTAACAGATTATTAAAGAAGGCACCTACTTTTCCATTAAAATATTTTAATATTAGGGCACATCTAAGTGCTGGTGGCTTGAAATTTCACTCCAGACAAGTTAAACCAAATTGTAATTGTGAAAGGAACTAAGTTTTACCCCAAAATAGCCTGTGATCTAATAGAAAGTAGTTCTAAGTTACAGCTCATCCTGCATTTTTCATCACCAGCACCCTCCATCTGTGCATTACTTGTGTTGCTATGAATTTGGCAACCCTTCAGCAGTGAGCTACTGTTTATAAGAAGAGATCCCAGCAGCTAAAAGAAGCCAGTCCTTGGGATTACTCATTACTTGCCTTTTGAGCTGCTGCAGGGAATTTCTTGCAGAACTATGTAAAAATCAGCTTTAGAAACCCAGTAATTTGAGAACTTCGATTGACCAGACTAGCATTGGTCAAGTTGGTGGGACTGGAAGAAGGATTCTTTTTGTTGGTACCGAGTGCAGATTTTTCTCTTTTGTGCAAGGAAACAAGAGGAAAAAAAAGGCCTTTTTTCTCTCTGCAAGAAGAAATCTGACGCATTGGGAACTCAATTACCAAGACACCATGAATGCTTCCAGGAGGTAAGCTGCATATACTGCATTCCCCTTAAGTGGGAATAGGAAAGCAAACTTGTCCTGATACCAATGTTAAATGTGTATTTCTAATTCTGCAACTGCTTTCTGTAAAGTCTCAGCTGCAGAACATCTGTTTCATTGATGAATTGCCTTTTGCAGATTGCACTTCCTAGTCTTTCATTTTTAAGAAATCAGTTTTGACAGTTCTTTTCTATGTGTGCATAGGCATAAATATGATTTCTCTTTAAAAGCTCTTTACTTGTAAGCTGTATCTGCGGTAACATTTTTGGTAACTCCTACACTTTGGTGATAATAACAGCAGGAACATGTATGAACCACAGCTGTACTACGGCTAATACTTCTGAGACCCCTTCCTAAGCTAAATGAAAATCACAAGATGATTGACCTTTTGGCATTCCACTTCAGGTGGAATTATGGACACTCAACAATTTTTTCTCTCAAAAAAACAGAAAAAGAAGGAGGTCCACTGGGGCTTAGCAGACAAATTTCAGTGGAGATAACAATAATGGGAGGTCAGTTACCATAGGTTAACATTTCTGCTTTCAAACCATTTGGGAAAGGTGGCAAAACAATGTAAAATGTAACTCCAGAGAATCCTGCAGGTATGCTTTGTGTAATTACTGCTGATTGCTACCTTCGGCTAATGAGTACCTTGACACAGTCTGCCAAGGGAAGTTCCCTCTGAAAGGTGGAGATAGAAACACATTATGAGAGCAGGATAGCACAGGCTGTGCTTATTCCCACAGATTAAAGCTTTGGAAACTGGTTATTTTTTTTAAACCTTCCCACTTCCATAATATTGCAAAATTAAGGGTATGTTTTTTCTCATACAACTGATCTGTATCAACAGTGAAGAGAAAAAGCACTGTGCACCCTCTAACAAGCTCATACCCAGTCTCTCTGCCTGTCAGTGGGAGAGAAATACCAAACGGCTGGTAAATGTTATTTGCATTTCCAATTATGGAAATTAATTTATTAGCCCCATACAGCTTGAAGAGCTCTTTCCCAAATCTAGTCAATGATACAATGCACACTCCGTACTTCATTATAAACACTGTTAATAAAAAGAATCCTTTTTAATCTTAATCATGTGTTTTGTTATGGCAGGATACATTCTCTCCGTGCTCACAGACAGAAAACCAATGGCAACAAAACTGACAACTGGCACAGCACCTCTGGGTTCAAGGACCAGCATGGAGATGACCTTGCTACAGTCCATACACTTTACACAGTGATTGTCATGATCCTTCTAATGGCAATATGGGGAGCCTGGTCAAGAAAGGATTCATCCTGATAGCAGCAATATGCTTTCTTTGTCAAATATTTAAAGGAATATTTGTGTCAATTATCCATACCCAGGAGGTACAAAAAAAAAACCATGGTCTCAGCATATTACAGTTTGTTTGAAACTGCTTAAACTGTTGCTATGTGTGAAAATGAAACTGTGAAGCAATTGTCAATATACAGAACATGACTGTGAGTGACATATACCTGTTTGCACTGTACAGGTTTATATTAGCCCTTGCATGTATATGAAACTTACCTTAAGCACAATATGCTAGCAAGAAGAGTTCAACTTATGTTTTTGTTGGTCAGTGTTTTGTAGAGAAACCTCAGCTTTCCATTTTTGAACTTCAGTTGTCAGTCTCTACCTCTGCTAAGATTACCTGTTCCAATCCATCATAAAACATATACTATAAGCAAGCAAATAATCTGCCATTTCACAACATCATAAGAAAACAAATAAATTAACAAAACCAGCTATCCTCCAGGCAAAGGAAGACCTATGAAACAATCAAATTCTCACCTCTGTTGCTGAAGAGTTTATATGGGACTTGCACCTGCATATTTTTAACCTGTGGTAATGCCTTTGTAAACTCAGGAATAAAATAATGAAATAAACTATATTTGTAAGCATCCTCTGTGGCAGAACCAACTGGCTCATCTTCAGTCTTATACCAGTATATTTAATTCATCTTCAATAATTGCTTGTTTTTCCATAGTTCATTAAAATACCTTGTGGCCATACCAGCCTCTACAGATACCAGCCCACTGTTGATGGGGGGCATTCCAGACTCCCATGTTTTCAGGGAACTCTACTTAGAAAACCTGCAAGCTTTATGGAAATACAGCCAGCTGGCAGCCTCTGTTACACTCTTGGTTGCGTGGTTGCTTACACCTGATGAGCTCAGTTTAATGGACTGGCAGCTCTGAGGGGCAGTGGCTGTTGGGAGCAACAGTCCAAGCTTTTAGAGTTTAAACTCAGCTTAAACACTAAGTTCCAGCATTGTATAAGCTAACAAACAGCATCCCAATAAACAAAGAAGAACTGCAAGATATCTGAATACTTAGGAACAGATAGATTTATAGCTTTGTAATTACGGATCACCAGTAGGGAACACAATTCTTTTAAGTGCTGTGTACTGCATTTTGGTATCCATCTGTAATCAGGAGTGGCACATAAACTGAAATGTTTCTGCAAAGGCCTACCTGGCATATCTCAAGGAGTGCTTACAAGCACAGTGTAGCATCAGAGACACCTGCATCAGCTCTCCCAGCAGGTGTGGGTGCTGGAATCGGTGTTCCTGTACCTATGCAGCACTGTACAACTCCAAGCAAATGTCCTTGTTAAGGTACCACCTCGTTATGATTACCATGGAAGCAGAGCTTTGATGGTGATCTCTGAAGAACAGCATAAGAAGGAATAATTTTTTAAAAATTATGATTAGCATATTAAATAATTATGTCATAAAAAAAATCGTAAGACATAGGGAGCCCAGCCATAAACCATGTAGCATGAACTAACATTGCAAGTGAAAGCAAAAGGATGGTCCCTCTCTTGTAAATGTACCATTGAAGTACACTAGAAGAGAAGAGGGATTTAGACATCCTGACAGCAGTACAAAACCGTGGGTGACTGGGGTTGTGTGACAGGCAATGGCCTCAGTACACAGGATGTGTACCATCATCAAGGCTTCTGCAGGAGAGGGAGGTTTGGCAGTGGGTCAAAGAGTGGTAGTGAATAATCACCTATTTTGAAAATGGTGAAGGGAGGTTCCCCTACCTGAAGCAGGCACAGAAGGAGGCCTGAAGCTCCTGCTTTGAAATCACAAGGCAAAAGGGTATGCTTGGGCTATAGGAGACTGATGTGAACTGTGAAGGACTTTGGAAATAAAAGCAGACAGGTAAAAGCATCTCAGGATGGCAGAAGACAGGAAGCCAGTGAACAGAGCTGGGAGGGGGCACACCTAATGGTGAGGGGAATTCACTCACGGAACTGGTCACTGATAGCTGATGAGGATTTTTCCTTTGCTTAAAATTTTGCAAATTGGATTGGCTATTTGTCCTAACATACATAGCTTTTAGAAACACACATTTTACTAAAATCAAACACGCAGTTCAGAGGTACACAGGCTGCAGCTCACAAATTGAGCTGTCAGGTCAGTGAACCTGCATTGCTTGTGCTGCTCTGTTGATCACAGTGGCCTGCAGATGTGGCTGCACAGCACTAAGGAGGAGCCATCTTGGTGCAAGGCAGCCTACCCTTTGCTGCTCTCATTCCCTGCGGAACCTCTGACTGCCCCTTTCACATCACTGTGAGATTTCTAATGAGCCAAAATACACACTCCCCTAATCATGGGATGGGCATACATCTGTCCCCACACATATGCACCAGCCTGCAGATGATGGCTGCTTGGCAAATCATGATGTACTACTGGACTACCTCTCTTGCTACAGGGCAGGCAAGTGTTCCTTGAGTGTATGTCTGCATTCCTGATGGAATCACCAGCAGTTTGGATATACATCAGATCTACCTAGACTGAAAGCTTGGGAACCGTCCTTAACTCAAAAAGGATAGCTTGCTGGCTTTACTGCGTATGACAAAGTCATTGTAAAAAGTGGCTTTGTGCTGGCCATTTCTTGCTTGTCCTGTCTCCAATGTTTTTCCTTTCTTTTTTCTCCCATCTACTTCTCTAATACACTCATGTATTACAAAGCATTCAAGCAGGAAAGTGAGTTCTGTGGAGGATGAGGTTTTGGCCATTGCCTTTTAGAAGCACAGGCTGCTGGTTTCACTCAATTTTTGTCATATACACAATGTTAAGCAGGCAGCACAGCCAAAAGAAATCCCCACCCAAAACCACTCTGCCTTAAAAATAAAAGCTAGAACAACTGACCACACATCATACTTTTACACTTAGTCATTAAATTTGTATGTCCTGCAGGTACAATCCTACCTCTGAAGCACAGAAGGTCCAAGTAAAGTATTGAAAATGCTTCAGCTTCCTCTTTTTCACCTTTGTAACAGAGGTGGTAAGGTATGAAAGTTCCGAAGAGAAGCAGCAGAACACTGAATGTTTTGAAAAATACAAGTTCCTTCAGCTTTTGCTTTGCTGGAAAACAGTGGGGGTTGATTTAACAGCACTATTACATATCCAGACATTCTAATTTTAGTCTTCAGAAAGACAAGTGTAACTTCACAGGGTCAACGCAACCCAAATTTATTCCCAGTTTTTGTAACTAATTTGTTTAAGACAGATAATGCAACTAAAAGTAAGGGAAAACTGTGGTCTTGCAGGTCAGTGGCATAGTCTTCACTACCAACAGGCCCAAATCATCTGCCTGACTGAGCGATAGTCCTTCGGAAGGCTTCAGCTCCCAAAATAATATCCAGTAAATCCACCCATGAAAATGGCTCATTCAATTCTCACAGTCTATCAGTTTCATAATTTAACTCATGGCAACAGTAGCAAACTATTTACTGTTTCCACACCAATGGAATAGACTGACAAGAATTAGAAACTGGGAACCCAAGTTTGGAACTTGTGTATCAACTGTTTTCAGGGATCTTTTTATTAGCATTTCTCCTGTATTAAACAGACCAGACTGATGCTTTACACATGTTCAAAAAAGGCTGTGCTTTAAGCATACCTGCCTACCATTATTTTAAGCTCCCAAAACCAATGTCAGCAATTGAGCCAGCAAATCTGGTGATACAATCCATGTACCAACCAGACTGTCAGAAAAGGAAAACAAGACTTTTGTTTGCCACAGTCATTCTCACATGCTGATGTTAAGCACGTGTTATTTCAAAAGACTCAATCCTTTCCAAACTCCATTTCTTTACTATTGCTTCACATCTCCCTTTACAGGGGATGATACGTTCTGTAGAACCATCTTTAAATCAAGAAATCAGCAGAGTCATTTCTCCGGAGTAACTTATTTTGATAAACCTTTTAATTCCCTTTGTACTTGCATTTGGCCATTGATCTGGTTGGTAAGAAAAGGATGGTACTTGTACTACTGTGTTTTAATTGAGGGAAGCATTAACTAAAATCGAAATGCAGAACAGAAACTAGGAATTTTCATATTAAATACAGAAACACAGACAATACTAGGTCCAAGTGTCATTTTGCTGGTCTGTTTACTGTAGTGGATAACTTTCAACTCTTAACTCAGACCTGCCTCTCCCCCAAAATACATTTGTTTCCCCAGATACTATGTGTAAGAAACTGGGCCATACTCTTCCAAGTATCTTCTAAGTACACAAATCATAACACCTCAGACATTAGGGAAAAAGAAAAAACAACCCATATTCAGACAGTTATACAGGTGTATACACATCCCAGAAAAATCATATAGCATAACAGCAGCAGAATGGATCTCTACCTGATTAGGACAGGTTTTGTTCTTAAACAGGATGCCTGCATGTGATTAAATGTTACTCATGCACAACTGCTGGACCTGATGACTACTGGAAAACAATATTCTTTTTAGTTCCTTTTGATGGCCTTTAACACTCATTCAACCAAACAAGTTCAATGATCCTTTCAGAACGCTATGTAAGTTGTATCGACAATTTAAGTGAACAAATTTAGGGTGAAAAATTCTCTGTGAGCTCTGCACCTGGAACCAGGCCCTAGGAAGTCAGCATCAACCATGCATAATTTAGTGTAGTAAAAGCACCTCTCATTATCCTTCAACACCAAGTACCACAGCAACACACCAATAGCTCAGCAGCACCCTGCATCTGATAACATCACACTGTTAGGTGCTACCACCACCGCAGCATCATCCATGCTGACCTCATTCATGGTCCTACAGATCCCTGAAAACCTGTCTCCACACTGCTCCAGCACTGGCTGCCACACGGCTCTTCCTGTTCCCAACGGGTGGGCAGTGACTGTATCCCATTAGCAGAAAGAGGGAGGTGTTGCTGATAGTTTATGGAAACTTTTCTTTTCCTAGTCCATCAGCAATACTTCATGCCATGGAGACGCCTTTTCCGGCAGCAGTATCATTAAAAAGACATCATCCATCGGGGTGCCAAAACAAAATAAATCAAGGGAGGGCTAATAAAAATGAATCCCTTCTGCACCTAGCAAAACATTTGATGAAAGAGAAGAGTAAGTAGAAACTTCCCAGCCTTCTGTTTAGATCAACTTAAGGTACTGGCAAAAGTGATTTCTTTTAATCTTGCTAAGAAAATGGACAGAAATGCTAATGGCAAATTCTGCTTTGCATGGCAAGATTTCTCTTTGTGCTTAGAACACAGTTCTGGTTACCCCCATATCCAAACTCGCTCATTTATGATTAAAGCTCAGATGTCATCAAACTGCTCAGTACTACACCATTTTCTCTGAAACGCACAATAAATTGCAATGAAATGTTTTTACATCTCAAAAAGCCCTCTTTTTCCTTTAGAAAAAATTTATTTACGTGTTTTCATATAACATCTTTCGTTGACATTCTGCAAACAATACTATCTAATAAGGTGCCGAGTTTTTCTTCTTGTGGAGTAACTTTGTACATCTGCAGAGAAAGAAAACCATAAAAGTTGTGTAAGGAAGAAAAAAATTCATCACATGTCTTCTAAAAATATGTACCCAAGGTTTGCCCTACTCCCCCACTTTTTACACTGGAAATTTTAATCTTGTCATGACTGCAATATAAAATTGGGACTAAGGAAACAAGGAAATTCTGAAATGGCAAGACATAAAGCTAAGAAACTGAATGAGAGCAGCACTTTTAGCTCCATATGTTGTATGCTATGATTTGTCCGGTTTTATTCATGTCTCCCATCATTACTTTGACCAACATGATCAAAATGATTTAAGTTACTTGAATTTAAGTTACTTGAAGCTAAACACATATGCTTCAAGACACTTATCTAGCACGCGGTAATCTGTTAAGAGCACACATGCCCCAACGCAGCTTCTAGCAGCTAATCAACACATTTTTAGTTCAGCCACCCATGCTGAGACTATTTATGTGCTTAAGATTATGAAACTGTTCAGGACTGGAAATTTATTTTTAATTAAATGAATATTTGCCTGAGAAAACAGGAAGCAAAAGTGCCTGAATGGTAGGCAGCAATCTGGAATGTATTTTTATGTTCCCAACTTCCTGGCGATGCTAAGAATTTGAAGACTTAAAATTTATGCTGTTGGGGATCTGACAACTGGAACTTTTTGCAACTAAAAAAATTGTAAGTAAGAAATTATCAAGTTCACTAAAACAGGTTTCCAGCTGTGCTAAACAAATACAGACCCTAAGGTATTGTCCACTTTTCTCTATGCCAGTCATCTCTTTTAGCTACATACCTTTTTAACTCTGGCAGTGTCTGTTAGTTGGGGGAGTTCATTCAGAGAAACCTGCTGGCCTTCCACCTGAGATACTATATCTCCCAGAGTCAAAGGTTTTTCTTTGTCCACAACCAGAACAATGAGCACTGCTGTGTCACTGTCTGAAATGCCAAACTTCTTAAATGCATCTGAAATCTAAGAAAGGATGAAAAATAAGAAAATATTATGAGTCACTTTCTCACTATATATGAGCAACCTTTTCAGTTACAGGGTCAAACAGACCAAGAATATAAACTGTCAGTCTTACATTAATGTAATTCTGACAAGCTACAAGAGATAACAATGTCTTAGTGTTATTAAAAATAGCTGTAACTTCTATTAGTAGCCAGGTAAACAGTTCATAGAATCATAGAATAGTTAGGGTTGGAAATGACCTTAAGATCATCTAGTTCCAACCCCCCTGCCATGGGCAGGGACACCTCACACTAAACCATGTCACCCAAGGCTCTGTCCAACCTGGCCTTGAATGAATACATCTATTTAGTTTGCCTGCATGGATCCTGGCAATCTTTTCTGACAATAAAAGACATTTGCTCAGTAAATCTTACATTGTTGTTCGGTGAAAGGCTGAAAATAATTTCGGCATTGAGAGTTCTGGTCTTCATTTTACCTATCCTGTGTAGATGAACAGCTTTGTTGGCCGCCACAAGAATTTGAAAAGGATCTACAATCTGCAAAACACAACAGAAGTTGAACAGAAATTTAACTCCCTATTTTGAACTCTGAAAAAAATCCTGACCACTAAATTTTGATAGCATAAGTCTACATCATAGAGGTGAGGAAACCAGTATTTTACTAGTTACTTTAACAATTCTTGCTCTCCCAAAGTCATGTGATTATTTCCTCTGTGGCATTATACTTGACATAAAGACTATACTCTTTCAATCAGGTTACTGAAATCTTTTGAAAAAAGAATGACATTAATAAATCTTCTGTCAGTAAATAGATTATTTTTTTCACCTTTCCTAACTACAGCTTTGCTAATTCTAACAAAAAAGACCAGATTGAGAAACTAGTTACGGGTTTAAATGAGAAAGAAGGCTCCAAATATTAGATTTTGGACAGCATTACACAATTAGTACTGCATTTCACAGATGGAAGCAGGTTTAAATAGCTCCACCAAACAGGATGTGAAGTGAAGCAAGATGACAATTGTTCTGGCCAATCCTGCCAGGGCTTTTTCTTTCACACAAATGAACCCTTACACTGTACAATACCGTAATGAAGTCAGAGGAGGGGCATTTGCAGTGTATAGCAGCAACTCATGTGACAAGTGATTACAAGCATAGGCTGTTCTTCACGGAGGTCCCACAGAGGATTTCCACGTTGCGTTTAGAACTGTAGCTCAGTACAAATGGGAGGCCACAGGCACTCAGGCATTCACTCACCATGGCAGGGTTTATTAACGCTCCTTCGATGGACCCTTCCATGGCCTTTTTCCTTAGAGTAGCTGCATTCTTCACGTGGTTGAAGAGGAGGAGAGTGACTGCGCAGTCAGGAAACAGCTCCAGTCGATGCGTTAACTCCATCCTGCAGGACCAGCCCGGGAGCGCCCAGCAGCACCAACCCTACAGCATTTACCAGAGCAACGAACGAACCCACACCCGATCCTGTCCCGTATAAAACACAGTTTTAATAACACCACCGGCAGATGATTTTCAACGCCTCCCGGAGGGGAAGCCCCACGCGTGCGACTCCACGGCGGGAGGCAGGCAGCACCTCCCGTCCCGCCAGTCCCCTCATCCTCCCCGCCCGGCAGCCACCGCCCGCGCCTGCCGGCATCCCCGGGGTGAAAAACATCATCGCGGTCGCCAGCGGCAAGGGCGGGGTGGGCAAGTCCACTGTCGCGGTCAATCTGGC
>WYDI02006565.1:0-30672 GCA_009867235.2 Psittacus erithacus
GCCAAAGTCTGCTCTCTTGAAGTCCAGGGCAGTGAGCTTGCTGCATGCTCTTCTCACTGTCCTGAGGATCTCAAACTTGACCATCTCATGATCAATAACACCCACAAGGCACGCAACTTTAAAAATGTACGTTTGCAAAACAGAGCAATGAATAACTAGACAATATTATACTTAAAATTACACAACCATGTAAGCTAGAAATCCCTAATAGGTGTTTTTGTATATTATGGAGACCATGATGTCCCAAATACCAGAAAAAAAACCAAACCCACAAACAGCAAGGCTACTCCTTTATAAAAAAAAACAAGGAAGAACATGACCACTGTATCTATTTCACAGATTCTTACCATAGAATAGAAGACAATCACAGAAGACATCTCATTTTGTGAGGTACAGTTTCTGGATGAAGCTCTATCAGTAAGTATGATATCGTATAGCACTCATTGTCTGTGCTCTATGGCACCTTAAATGTTTTTTAAACTAAAAAAAAAAAAAAAAAGTGAAAATCCAAGTTGGAAGTGGTACCTGCTTTTATCCCAGTCAGACTTCAACAGTGTATTTTTAAGAGAAAATAATACCTTTCGTGTGTGTTGTTCACAAAGAACCAGAGAAGCTGATAGACCACAGTACAAAAAAAAAAAGGCAGTGAGATTATGATCAGTTTCATCAACACACTGAAAACAAATTAAGTATTTCCAGAGTAGCAAAATTCTTCTAATGGTCTTTGAAGATTTTTGAATGAGCATAAAAAAGTAATTCTGGTTCAGTGAAATTAATGCTGTTACATTTGATGGAAGACCTTTTTATATGAAGGAATTTAAGAATAAGAAAAAAAAAAAAAGTAGCAGACATCACATACGAGTACACCTGAAAGTTTCAGAATAAGTGATTATGCAATTTAATGGGAACAGAACATTTTAAATTCAACACAAACCAGCTCCTGTTCAACAAAACTCTAAAAAAAACCAAACCCCAAGCAAATACTGTTAATGCTCATGGACATTTTTCATTAAAAATTAAGCAAAAAATTACTGCATTTTAATAGCCAACTCTACAAATACCAAAGTTTGCCAAGTGCTTCCGGATATTTTTTTAATTCTTAAAAATTTTTATGCGAATAAGCTTCTCAAGATTTAAGTCTTTACTTACCGAGAAAGCGTTGTTTTCCCCGAACCAGGCAGGCCTCTTAAGATGAGGAGCAATTTCTGAGAACAACTAGATCTTTCTCCAGTTAACTGCAAAGAATTAAAACTGTCCACTCCTCCTGTATTGGCAGCTTTTGGATCCTTCCAGCACTCTTCTCTGGTTTCACAGAAACCATTATTTTGGAGTCCATTCTGGTCATTATTTACATTTCTGATATCAGCATGACCTGCATCGTTGATACTTTGATCAAGCAATGGACCATGACTGTTAATATCACTATTTCCATAGTAACCGTAATAATTTTTGTAAGAAAGGTTACCATTCTGAGAAGGGAGAACATCAGTTTTTTGTGCTGGGGAATGAAGTACCTGAAAATGCGACTGATGGTTGAATCTAGGAGGAAAAAGTCCCTGAGGTATTATGGAGGACTCTGCTGACTGCCAAGCAGGTCTGAATTCAGGAACTGAGTAGTTCCAACACTCAGAACCCTCTTCTCTACCAAAGGTATTTTCAGTTTTCCAGCCAGTTATTTCCATGACAAACTTCTGCTCATTGCTTGTTTTCTCACTGTTCTGTTCTTCAAAGAAACACTGTCCAATCTCGTAATAAGGTTGTGGGCTGCCCAACAACATGAGTTGACAATCCTCTTGTGATATCTGACTACAGTCATATGGAGCGCATTGTTCCAGAGAAGTTTCAGTTTCCTTTTCCTGAAAATTGGTATCTAAATTTTCGCTTTCCAGCTGGTAAATTTCTTTATAGAACTGGTCCAGTTCATCATCTATTTCTGGTACAGCAGAAGTAATAGTCTGTGTCTTCTCTGCCTCCTTTCTTTTAGCTCTGTTTTCATGCAATCCATTCTGCTCTCCCTCGCTACTTTCATTGCAACTGCCAGATTTGTCCTGTTTGTTACTTTTGGCAGGCTTGCAAATCGGTCCAATAAATTCTGTGCTTGTAAAAAAATCTTCATCTGATGCATTTCTATTTACTGAGAATGACGCACTGCTATTTTTAATATTATCTTCACCAACATTATTTGTAATAAAAGGGCCTTTTTCTTCAGCTTTAGTGTCATTTACTGAAGCAAACTGAGGATTTACATTCTGCATAGTTTCTGAATGAACTAGGTTATTTTCAGGGAGCACTTTATTCAGTGTTCTCAGAACACCTGTAGGTATTTTCTCTTGCTTCTGCATTTCATGTTGCCCTTGGTCATCTGAGGCATACACTGATATCAAGTCATATGACGTTGTCTCGGTATCCACTTCTTCCTGAATATCTTGATTATCACCAGCAGAGAGGTTCTCATAGGCCTCTTCTGTTGACTTCATTTTTTTAGAACATGGTTCAATAATGATTTCATCCTGACACTCCAAGAGAGTTACTCTGCTTTCAGCATGAAGCATCTTAGAAAACAAATAATATATAATCAGCATGCACATTTTAAAAGTAATGTATAAAAAAGCAGGTTATTCAAGGCCTATGACAGGCATCCTCAGACCCTCCACAGTCACAACTAAAATTACCCAACCAGAAAAAAAGCAGACAGCACCAACCAGGAGTACTGTTTAAGCAAAACTGCCATATTACTGAACATCTTTAGTAAATAACTACATTAGCGCAGTACCAGTCCAGCAGTCACATTTTATAATATACCTTAAATAATTTACAAATCACTTCTAAATGTGAATATTTGAAAAATTAATTACAACAACCTTTGTTCTCTACCGATCTATGTTAAACCATCAAGTGTTCTAAATCTCTTTTATAAGATAAACGTACCAATTTCCAATGCACAAACTGATACCAGACATTACTGCTAACATGACCAACAATAATGAAAATACTTACAAGGATTATTTCCTGTGACTAAACAAACTGAACTCAACTAATTCATTTAGCACCACTCAGATATTGGATGGCATTTATAATTTGGTAACAGTCAAGTAGGACTTAAAATTACATCTGCAGTCTGTTACAATGTTTCTGGATTTAGAGCAACTAAAGACTTTTGTTAGGGACCAAGAACACTCATTGCACATTTTCTAAAAATAAACACAGAAAAACAATTCCTGCCCCAAACAGACTGCATTCTGAGAATGAGCCAAGAAGTTCCAGAAAGATTCAGAGACAAGAGCAATTAAAAATAAAGCAAGATGGCACTGATGATTGTGACATGCCATCATGCCACTAGCCATCCATTAGAACTACTTGGATTTTTTTTGTATTCAAGAGATCTAGACAGAATGCAATAAAACCCAAGTAATTTCTTTACGAATCAAGTGCCAATTATTTTATTCAGCAAATTACACCCCCCCCCACAAATGCAGCACCTAACAAGAAAGTATTTTTCCTACTAGAGGGTTTATTCTACTTTCCGTGAACATTCCAACTTCCTAAAATATATGTATAAAACAAAAAAAAAAAAAAAAAAGCAGCTCATGCCTTTCATTCTGACCAAGAAATTAAGGATTTTTTGAAGGTTTTTTTCCCTTTATCTGAAAAGGACCTATATGTAGTATTAAGGAAAGAGTTCAAAGTAACATTTATCTCACACTTGCAAAACTGATGTTACTCTAGACACATTCTCACCTACTATTCAAAGAAAGACAATCTTGCCATCCTCAGCCTCAAAATGTCTAGGTCAAAGAGATTTTACTGTTTGCATTTGACCTCACTACTTGGAAGACAGTATTAATGTCTGAAAGGGTAGAAATATGGCCATGCAACTATCCTCCTTCCTCAGAACTGGTGGAACAACATTATGTGTATGGTCTCCCCTCTTCTCAAGATACACATATTTCATGCATACCTCTAGTTTCTCAGTTCTTCCTTTTTGAAAATTAGAGAGTAAGTATGACAGTATATGAATCATGGACTCTCTTCTACGTCTATCAAAAAAAGGTACCTCCACTCAAAAATGGGCTGGGAAAAAAAAAAAAGGGAATGTTGCTTTATTAGCTTCTATGGCCTCATCTGAATTCTGGAATGCTGTCTGTGCAAAGCCCATATCCTGATGTGGAATGAAAACAGAGCATGTGAACACCTGCCGCATGACAGTATTTCTAATGAGGGAGGATGCTGTTCTGACTGTCCCGCGCAGGAATACTCTTTCTTGACAATCCTGAAAAGACTCTCTGACTACGCTCTGGGACAGTGAAGCTGCATGTGAAAGCACCTCCACCTGTATTGCTGAGGAAGACTGACCAAATAGGTACTGGAAGAGTCCAATCTATGTGACAGTCTTGCCTCTTGAACGCTGATAGTCTGTCACATTTCTGTAAAGAACTATTTGTAAGCACTGCACCTGAGCTGGCATATGTGGCTCACCGGTAACACCAAACTACTACTTTAATGACCTGCCAAACATCCAGAAGACTCAACCAAGTCAGTAAAGGCCTCAAGCTCCATCTGTACACTAAATTTCCAAACAGAAAAAGAAGGCATGTGTGGCAGCACTTAGAGATGAGGGGAACCGACTGGCTTTGCCTGCATAACCACATCTTTGCGGGCACGGGGGTGACAATGCATGTAGGCCAGAGTCCCTCACAGAGGCAGGCCACCCCTCGCAGGCTGGCAGCGGTGCAGGGGGGCCGCGGCCGCAGGCCCCAGCTCTCGGTAGGTGTCAGCCGCTCTCCCACCCTTCCTCCCTGCAGTGTGAGGCACCCGCCCCACACACACTTCCCTCAGCCTACGTCCCATAGCCTGAGCAGCCGTACCCTTACTGCCCGCTTTCCCGCTCGGCCACGATCCCTCTTCGCCACCCAGCAGAGGTGGCAACGGCGACGAAAAGACCCTTCCCAGCCCCGCTGAACAGAAGCCGCAGCCCAATGCGAGGGAGGAGACCAACCTCAAAGCCAAGCCACCCGCCCGTCTTCCGCTGCCGGGGCGAGCCACGCACTCCCGGCAGGCCGGGGGAGGGGAGAGCCGGCCAACCCTTGCCCTCAAGATGGCACCACCTCTTGCGCCCCTTCACCCCGCAGCCCTTGGCTGTTATGGGTCTTGTAGTTCCGCCCGGCTGGGCGGGCGGCGGACTGCAACTACCGGCATCCCCTGCCGGAGCTGGGCGGTTTATTCCTCCTCCGGTCCCGCGCTCACCGAGCGGAGTAGTGACTTTTAGGCCATTTCAAGCTATTTCGGGAGCTGTTCTCTCAGCGTGCAGCCTTTTGGGGGCAGGGGCCGCCTCTGTCATTTCCGACGATGGGGGCTGCTCTTTGCTTTGGCCTGTGCTACTCTGATCGGCGAAGCTTGATCCCCCAGCTTCGTACTGGAACATCTGGAGGTTTGCTCTTAGGGAAAGATAAGAGTCTCGGTCGCTGAAGACACGGGGCAGGAGCGCCAGGCCTGCTGTGCTTCTCGGCTCTCCTGCCAGGGCCTAGTGCTGTGGTCACACCGCGTTTTGATGCTGTTATTTGTGGTATCGCCTGCCTTTCTAAAACTGCCTGATGATTGGTTTTAATTAATGAAATAAACCCCGCAGGCGTATTTTGCTCAGACATTAGGCCTGGCCACGTTAATTTGAATAAAACATGTTCTTTTGCCTATAGCCTCAATGGAGAACACTTACTATAATGGCTTACGTATGTCTTCTGTGTATTAGATTTAACTTACTCTGACCACTATGTTGAGAAGAAAATACTTCTACAGAGTTCTAGGGATCAGAACGTTTATTTTGCTTAAAGTGATATTCTGATTTTTGTCTAAGAGCAACAAAGAAAGATTTTAGTAACATTATGAAGTTTCAATGAGGTCTGCCCCCAGTGTAAACACTGCCAAGGTTTCCTACATGTGTGTTGCACTTACATGAACTTGCAACTTTTCCTTGCAGCAGAAATAGGGTACATTTTTTTTCCATAATGTGACTGCATTCTTTTTTCAAATCTTATGACATTATGCAAAGCAAACCACATTTTTCCTAAGAAAGTCTTGTAACAGTACACACAAGAACTTCTGTAAGTGATGTGCCTGTTCTAAATACCTGCAATATTGATGCTTTCAGATAACCTGAATAAATTATGAGTATTTGAGAGTCTATATAATTTATAAAATCTCTGAAAATGGTTTATTGCCTATAAGTGGCAAAAAGAAAACAGTGATTGTTAAAATCCGTGGCTGGCATTCCTTCCAATTACCTCTCTGACCAAAGCAGCCTCCTTTCCTGTGCTGGATGATAGCTTTCCTCCATTAGAAGGTATGCACCTTTGATAGCAATTTAATTTAGATCAGAAGTGAGCTTTGGACATGAATCTTCTGATTCTTCCCATTTACTCTGCTTTGTGAAGATTAGCACTATTCCAATGTAAAAGCTACTGAAACGTGCATTGTATGAATGCCACAATTGTAGCGTCAAATACTTTTCTGTATTGATTTGCACATAATGATGCTGCAGAAGTTAGGAGGAGATTGCCTGCATCACAGCCAGATCTGGGGAATCATTGTGCAGCTTCTGAAGGAATAAGGGTGGCATAACCTTGTACTTTTGTTACAGACTGGCAAAACAGTGTGTGAATTCTGGAAAACAGGAGCAGCCCTGTGTTCAGATGTGGCCTTGATGCTGCTTTGGGGCCTGCATTTTGTGCCATATTGTGGAATCCACAGTAAAATTCTAAAGCTATTTTGAAGTAAAATAAAATTCAGAAGGAACTGATAATTTCTGCTGTAAGGAATTCATTCAGGAAGGAAAATAGGAAGTGGCATAAAACCTGACCTTTGCTACTAAGAAAAACACAGAGACACAAAATACACAAAAGAGACTATTATTGCAGGTTGGTGGAATATTTCTAACACAAGTATTTTCTAAAATACAAAGGGCTACACTGCTTTTTCTTCTACCATTTTTCATGAGATTATCTGAAGATAATAAGGCTAACCCTTAATTTTAATATTAAGCTTATTCTGCAACCACAATTCCTAACTTCTTGGAGAATTCTTTTCCAATAGTAATACTATTCAATATTTAATCCTAAGAAAAAAAATATTTTCCATCTGAAATAATAATTATGTGTTTCCCCACACATGATAAATCCAGAAACACTGAATATAACCATTTGGGAAGAATAAGAGTGTGCTACATGTGGACTTTTTGAAGGTAGTATTGGGAGATCAAAGCTCTAAAGTGCTTCATGTTGTGTAACCAGTAATTGTCTCAGATGCATTTCATTTTGGGAATTCTCCTGGGTAATTAAATACACCACATGTTACAGCTGACAATACCCTAATATCATTATTTTTAATCTCATTGAGGGTAATCAAATACACTTTCGCTGATGGTACTACTACAGCTGATACAGATGCCATATGGGAAGATGTTATACTTACTGGAGACAAATCTACAAACAATTCCCCCAGAATCCTCAGGCTACACTAGATGATAAAGGAAGTTCCATCAGAAACATCATTGGGGGAACCAAATAGTGTACATAGTATCCAGGCACTGCTTAGTCAGCAAGACTATCTAAATAGCAGCTCACATTTACATAAAAATGGAGTTGACTGAGTGTAAAATGTCAATAGACCTAAATTCAATGGGATGTTAACTACCTTTAGATAGAGAACAGACAGTGGAATGGTAAAAACAGAAAAGTGTTGAGGAGAAGAAAAAAAGCATCATATAAAGCAACTTAAAAATGCTTAGCATTTTATACAGCACATTATGTTTAAGTATTTAATGCTTAATATACTAATTACTGTTTAACTGAAAGGGTAAGAGATTATATGTATTACAAAAGTTCAGTGCAACATGCTTAGTTATGGCAGTGTTGACATCCCTACTCTGTGGAATATTTGTAATTTTAACTACTCAGTTGTTACCTGAAATTACTTTTATTTGAATATTTGAATTTTAACAACTGAGACACTCGCCTTTGAGGTGCAACTTATGGTAAGAAGTTCTTAAATATTTTTCCCATTTTGTTAAACTAACAGCATTGCTTAAGAATATTTAGGTTATTGTACTCGTACTCTCTTCTCCCACCTCTTGTCCTACATTTCAGTTAAGGATGGAGAGCATTTAAATCAATTAAAGGTAACTCAGAGGAGACACTAATTTAATTCACTGACAAACTGAGCTAATCAATAGGGAAAGAAAGACTGCTGGTACAGACTCCCCAAATATTAATTCACTACTGTTATACCTGTCAGAAAGGCACCAAGGGAAGAACACTGACTACTGTGGCTTTTTAGATGATGTTAAGCTGTAGGAATACACTGTGTAAATAGCTGGAGTGGTCAGCAAGAAGATTCCATGACATTTAGCAACAAAGCAGCTGTTAACCCACACTAGAATGGAAAAAAACAATGAACCATGGAAAACAAAACAACCAATCACAAACTAGTATTAGCAGCCTTAAAGGTTTGTGTAGTAATTGTCTCTAGCTTACTCCTATCAGACAGCAGGATGGTTAGATTTGTTCAGTGTATAAAGGATGCACTAGTTGGTAGCAAAATGAACATTACTTCCTGACTGTAGGAAAGAGACAGATTCTTATTCAGAAATTTAACAACCTGAATGATGTTTTTTGCTCCTGTGGCTACTGTAACATGAAACATTTTACTGCTCTGTCTGTAACATGAAACCTTTTATTGCTCTCTTCCTATATATGACTCCAAAAAGGCATTGACCTCTTTAAGATCCTATCTGAAGAAGAGAAGTCAGAGATGAAGATACATCTACAGCTGACTTGAGATGGCAAATTTTGGGAGGGGGTAATAGTTTGTGTTTTCATAGAAAGACTTACTTTAGTAGGTCATTTAATCTTACTAGTGTCCTACTGTAGCTGTTAACTATTTCATGAACAGAAAGGGTAAGTAGGTGGAGTAAAAAGCTTTCTACAGTCCTTACCCTGAAAAGTAACATAATATAATCTTCAGTTTATTGGAGGTTTTGGGAATTTATTTTTTGGTGAAATATATAGTAGCTAATGACTCTTGTCTTTTTGTTAGAAAACAACCACAAGCTAATAGGTATTTTTGGTAAAGTCTTCTTAGCACCAAGATTTAAGCAGTACTTATTAAACTTCAGAATAAATACTGCATATGTGTTTAAAGCTAGTAGCTTTTGAGCATCACTGCTGTTCAGCTGTTTGATTTTTGTTTACAAGGAGATGGTGTTGGAAACAGCACTGATAGAGACAGTAAAAGTCTAAAAATTCCAGTCATCTTAAGTCACTGTTTCCATGTGGCTTCCTTGCAAATTATTCAAGAGACATGTAAGATACTAAAATTAGTTGAAAAGTTAACTCATGTTCATAATAATATCAGCCATTTACCTGAAGAGCCAACACAAATAAATGAAGTATCTTTTTCTTCCTCTGAGACAAATCACTACACCTGCAAGTCAAAGGTGTATATAGGCACTAACTCTCCCCTCCTACAGGGCAAAAACCCATTTGGTGTGAATAACTCACTATATAAATGATGTGTATTTTGTTTGAATTGTTTTTCTAGTAAAAAGGCTGGAGCACCTCTCCTGTGAAGACAGGCTGAGGAAGTTGGGCTTCTTCAGCCTAGAGAAAAGAAGACCTTAGAGACAGTTTCCAGTACCTAAAGGTGGCCTAAAAGGAAGCTGGAGAGGGACTTTTTATAAGGGCATGTAGTGACAAGAGGGGGGATGGCTTTAAACTGTCAGAGGAGAGATTTAGATTAGGTATTAGGAAGAAATTCTTTACTATGAGGGTGGTGAGACGCTGAAACAGGTGGCACAGAGAAGTTGTGGCTCCCTCATCCTTGGAAATGTCCAAGGCCAGGTTGGATGTGGCTTTGAGCAAACCAGGTCTAGTGGAAAGTGCTCCGGCCCATGGCAGAGGGCTTGAAACTAGGTGATTTTTAAGGTCTCTACCCACCCAATCATTTATGTTTATAAAATATTTTTAATGCAATTGTTCAAGAGTCGTAAGAGAAATGAGCAGAAGGGAAAGGTGCTTATACCTATGCTGGAAACAAAAGTATCTTTTTCACAGACCTGCCATATTAAGCAAGGAAATTTAGATAAGCGTGGTGAAAAAAATCTTGCACCCTTCTATTTCTCAGACTTTTTCAATATTTACTTTTCTGTTCTCCCTTTGTTTTTCCCAAACCATCTATACAAGGAAACAAAAGCTACTTTAGGAATCAGTTAAGTAGTTTCTTATTTCTCCTGAGTAACTCATGTAATGTTAGAAATGTAACTTGCAGTTTGAATTCAAATAAAAACCCCTGTCAGTTGGCTTCCATTAAAATACTTCATTTGTACTGGCCCTTTATCACTCTGGTGATGACTGTATGGAAATATTTGCTCAACAGTGACTCTTAATTCACATAATGTTAATCTATAGGTAGGGAAATCAATAAAACAATTTACAACTTACTGCTATCAAAAGCAGGCATTCTTATTCTCTGGTGTATAGTCTCTTCCTTCTTCCTTGTGTTCACACTTCTGTGAGTGGACTGAGCTTGCTAGCCAGAACAGAGATTTATAATACGGTTAAGCTGAAATATCTTCTTATCCTGGGAATGAAAAAAAGGTTTTGCTCCCTCCAAACTATTCCTTCCCTTGTTCTGCCAGGGACTGTAGGATTTTTTTAGGCAATTTTTATATTTCAGTATAGTGAATCAGTAGGGTTTGCTACAGCAGTGAGTCATTCTAGGACCCACCTTCCTTACGACCTTTCTTCACCCCTCAGTGGGATGCTGGGGTTGTTTGAAAGTTTATGTCTTTCTCACCTGCCAGCTTTCTTCCCGAGGTCCCTATCTGTTCAGTCCTGTGAAGTATATCATAGAGCTCTTGTTTAAATAGAGGTATGATTGCTAAAGTTAGGATATTGGTTTGTTCTGTTTTGAAATATCCTTGATCTTCATCAATGACATGGAAAAGGGGCTGCACACTGTGATACTTGTGTGGTGCCAGACTCTTGGGTAGTCAAATGCTGTGCTGGTGGAAAGAACTCCAGAAGGTCTCAGAAAAGTGAATGGGTAAAAAGAAGGCAGATAGGCTTGAATTAGATCAGTGTAAGGTAAATTATAGGATTATCTGTCAGTAATAGAAGTTTAAATTCACAATCTGGAAGTCACTGTTTCCAGCTCTTGAAAATCCTTGGCCCAAACTGCAGCAGCAACCAAAAAAGCCCCACTGAACCACAAAGATGCCAGACATCATCAGGAAGAGTACTGAGAGCAACACAGAAAGCAGTTTGCTGATCTGTGGGAAGTCTCAGTGTATTCTTATCTTGCTTACTGTGTGTAGTCCTGGTCTGCGAGGACACAAATTTAAAGAAGGTATTGAGAAAGATACCTAAAACGACCCAAGGGGAGAGATCAGCAGTCTAACAAAGTAGAGACTGAAAGGGTTTGAATTTGGCTCTGAAAAGACAAGGCTGAAGAGCATATGATCAAATTTTACAGATCATCTGTTTAGGGTGAAGAAATAGGGTTCTTGACACAGTGGGTAGTTGGCTTCTATAACCTGCTGCTTAAGTAGGCTAGAATATATGCAGTGCCAGCAGGTTCAAAAAGGGATTAAACGAGTTAGTAAACAATAGGTCCACAAATGGATTCTAAAGGCAAAGATGTCTTTGAAGTTCTGTGGCACAGGCTTTCTCTGTATGTCATAATGTAAGCAAAATTTTGTACAAACATGTTGAATCTGCACACAGTTTCTGTAACATACATTTATGTTTACTCCTGGCTTTCAGGAGGTGGCAGATGTAGTAAAACCGAGTTTGCTTAGAGTCATCTGTGCCCTATGGGGATGTGACATTTCTTGTGGAGAGCCAGCGCCTGCCCTCGGGAGCACAGCCAGCACTTGCACAGATTTGCACGGTGCGGCTCTTTTCTTTTAGGACCCCGAAAAGGGGCCAGGTACTTGCTACTCCCTCCTATAGGTCGAGTTCTTAACACAAGTTATTTTCTGAGGGGACTCCTGCGCAGCACGTCCGGCGAATCCTCCAAACGAGCATTCTAAGAGCTCTTCAGAAGCCGGCCGGTCTGCCGCCCTATTTCGCCGAGAAACGGCAGCTCCATGCTGCCTCCTGCCGGCCGCAGCCCCGCGCTGAGCCCGTCCTGATGGCGCCTCCTCACGGCACGGCCGCCCAACGGCTGCCCGCAGCTGTCGCTGGGGGGGGCTGGGGCGCCGCAGGCCGCGTCCCACCTGCCTCCCTTGGCGGGAACCGGCCGCGGGGGGAAGGCTGGCGAGCGGCCTGCGGGAGCCGCGGTGTCTGACGGGCTCCCTCCTGAGGGCCGCGCACGCTACTGCGGCAGCCGTGCGCCTGCCTTGTAACACGGCGCCCGTAGCAACCGCCGCGCGGTAGAGAAGAGCGGGACGAGTTGAAAAGGGGAAGAGTGAAGAGTCACCTTCGAATATCCATCTGTGAAGTATTAAGGAGTCCTGGTATAGGCAGGAAATGAAGGGCAGGGCGTATCTGCGGGGAGGCCTCCGTTATACAGCGCCGTTCGCCGCTCTCCGAGGCTCTCACCGCGGGAGCCGGTGACCTACTCCCTCGGCAGAACGGGGCAGAACATTCGCATCTGCAGCACGTCAGCATGCTAGTTACTTTGATAGCTATACACCTGGGTTTGCAGTTGCTGTAGCTATGTTTAACTTTCCTCCTGGTTTGTAAGTATTCCCGCACACAGGTGCTAGTGCTCCGTAGGAAGCAGGTGTGTTCCCCAGCGCAAGATGTGGCGTCTTGGTAAGCCCAGCTGGCAGTGAGGGGTATCGAGGGGAAATTGTCCAACCTGCGTCAAAAAAAAAGTATATCCTTGACTGCAAGTAATAGAAGACTGTCAGATAAAGTATTCCTCTCTTTCCTGCCCGTGTAGTAGTACTTTTGTTTTCGGGAAGTGCAGGACAAACATAATTCACCCGAAAATCCAAACGAGGGGAGTTTTGGGGCCTGAAAAAAAGATTTCTATGCAGTTTCTGGTAATCTATCTCGGTAGGAGTGATGTAGCCTTTATTAGAAGATGAGGCCATTTAACTTACTTTAAAAGATGAATGAAAAATAGACAAGATGGTTACAATGTGTTAGTGACAGAACTTACATAAAGATTGAAAGCACTAGATACAATGTCTTGGCTAACATGCAGTTGAAGTATGTTCCTCGCCCTAAGCAAAGCCCTGAACGTATTTCAGCAGATCTGCTAAGGAATATTTATGTTTGGTTTTTTTCTGAAGCATAATACTCGTAAGCACTTCCACGCTCTCCTGATGTGTCATTCATAAATGCAGCATTTCATCTGCAGCCCTAAGAAGTTACATCACTTCTCTGCCTGCGCTTGTCAGGGTGCCCCTGAAACTCTTGCGTGTGCTGAAGCAAAACCAAGGGGTTGACGAACGATTTCTGCTACTTTTTCTGCTGTTTCTCTGCATTTAAGCAACTTTATTCCTCACCGTTTTACAAAAATCCGTTAATAATTCGTGTTGGTTTTGGGAAATACTTGTTTCGCTGCTTTGCACAGCGCACATGGGCGGGTAACGGACCGCAGCTCATCCGCCGAGGGGCTGCTGGGCCCTTCCTCCGGCCGGGGCCGCAGGCTGTGCATGAAGCGAGGTGCTCTGCCGGCCTGCAAACCCTGCAGTCGCGGTCCTAAACACAGGTCCTGGCTTTCGGAAAGGATTCGTACCGTGCTGTGCGGCGGCCGGGAGTCTTCCGGGGGGGCAGGCTTAGCCGTAGCCCCCGGCTAGCAGGTGACAGCTGGACCGGGACCCGGGGCGCAAGAACGCTTAGGGAGGGGTCGTGACTTTTACACCCTCTTCCCAGCCGCGCTGCCTCACCTAGCAGCGGCACTTTGCAGCTCCCGCGCTGGCTGCGCAGAGGTCTGGGCTATCCGGCAGGATAGGGCGCTGGGGTCCGCTGTTGAGGGCGGCCGTGGCCGCGGGCCTTGTGACCGCTAACTTCGGCCGGTGCCCGCGCAGTGGCGGCTGCGAGGGCCGGTAGGGGGCGCTGCTGCCTCGCTCTGGCCCTGCTCGCTTCCCCTGGCGGTTCCATTGGAGCAGCCAGAGACAAGTTGGCGCCATTTTGAAGCCGACAGGGGGACCGGGGCGAGCTGCGGAAGGGGAGGGGGTTAGAGGCGATTGGCTGCGGCTACGGCGGCAGCTCCTCTCTGAGCCCGGAGCAGCGGCAGCGCGGAGCGGACCCGCCTGGGACCAGCGAGGAGAGGCGGTTGCGGCGGGGTAAGGAACCTGGCGCGTTGGTCGCCGTTACCCCCACCCTGGTCCCTCTCCATTTTCCTTTCTCTGGGGCGGGGGCGCCCGCTCGGACCCAGCTCCGCGGCCGGCGATCGGGGAGCGGGGAGGAGACAGACCTCCCCTTGGCCCGTTGCGGAGCACCCCCTTCACTCCCCATCTCCTCTCGGCGCTGCTCCCCTCCCCCCTTCCCCGTGGCCGGCGTCACAAATTAAATTTGCCGCTCCCCCCTTTGCTCCCCCCCCGCCCCGTTCGCGGCGGGGCCCCGCGGGGAGGGGTGACCTTGGCTGGGGTGCGCCGCGGGGGCCTGGGGGTCACCCCTTCTCCCCACACCCCCCCCAGGGTGGCCCGCCGGGCGGTGTCGCGCGCTCAGCGGCCGTGGCTCCTCGCGGCGGCGCGGGGCAGGGGGGGAGGGTGCTTGTCCGTTGTGGTGAGCGATCTCGGCCCCCGCCGGTGCCCCCCCACCCTCCGCTGCACCCGGCCCATTCCCCTCTTGGGTTTCGTCGGGGATCGCCGAGGGGAACCCCCCACACTGCCCGGTTCGGTCTCTCCGCTCTGCACTTAGCGGCGATCCTCAGCGGGGGGAGCTGGCCGCCGCTGAGGACCTCGGTTCGGTAGGTTCTTACTTGTGTGAGCCCGTTCCTTTCATGCTGGCTTTTTTTTTTCCTCTCTCTTTTCTTTTTTTCCCTCCCACTTTGCATCAGGCTCTGTTAGAAAGCGCTCGGAAAGGAAGTGGGGGGGTGGTGGTGTTTGCTGCCGCCTGGTATATGAAAAACTGTGAATTTTACGTCTGAATTGCCAGATGGAGAATGGTTAATTTATAGGTTATGTATTGTTTATGTTGAGAGCCGCTGGTCAGGAATCTAGGTCTGTAACTTCATCCCGCGGCAAATAAATCACTATCTGCTCTTCAAAACAAATCAACAATTAATGACGGTGAACAATCCCGGAACGTTAAACTGCAGCAGAGCAGCTCCGGCAGAGCTGGGTTTTGTCGTGCAAGTCTTATTCTGACTTTCATGTTTGCTCTCTGCATGGTCTCTTACCGAGAGTGGTGGTTATTTTGTCAGGCATTCTGTTTTTCCATTTAACACAACTGCCGAAGTATTCTCGCGTTGGTCTTTGTTTTGTGCTTGCAGGGTAGGTGCTTTGGCTGTAACTAATTTCTCTTTGCTGGGGATGGAATAGGAGTGTTGAAAATTTGAGTGGCTTTATAGTTGAAAGTGGGTGTCAAATCACATTTTGGGAAGGGGGTAAGATGACATGCATTCCTTCAGGCTTTTTCCCCTTCCAAGCTAGTGGAATTGTTCAGTTTTCATATGATAGAAATTTTGCTTGGCGTGTCTCGTATGTAATATAGCTATGCTTTCAGTATTATGTTTACTTGTGTCAAGTAGTGCCTCAAAAAGATGTGAAACATCTGCATGTATGCTGTGCTCAGACCACCCTAAAAGAAAACTGATAGTGACAGACAGTCAGGTAAAATAGTTTAAGAGGTGTCTGTCTCTGTTCATCACAGGCATTTGAAAGCATGCTCTACTGGGGCAAGTATTTAGTACTTCAGTACTTGCATGACGCCTTCTGTCTGTTTGAAGCAAGGTAGTACTTAATTGCTGTGAGGTGTGGGGGGCATGTGGTTGTGTGTGGTGTTTTGTTTGAGTTTAATTTGTTTATAATTCTTACACAGTAGTATTTGCCTCTGTGCCTCTTGCATTCCCTTTGCTAGTTACTATACAGACCGGATAAGCTGTAGCTCAGTTTTTGATGAAACAGCTAAATAAATCAAATAAGAATGGAAAATCATAATGTGTGTAATACTTGTATGCTATTTTTTTTTTTTTCTCATGTGCCATGTAAATGTTGGGTTTTGCCTGTACCTAGCAAGTGTACTTGTGGACTTGAGTTGAGCAAGTCAGCTAAGTCATTATTAAGCTGTGATTAAAAGTATAAAAACAAACAGTCATTGCTAGCATTTGGAAAAGCATAGTAATGAAATATCGCATGACCTCAGGCATTATCCATTTTTGGTTGTAGAACAGGAGACTCTGTTACCTTATGTAGATCAAAAGAGATGCGTTTTCTTTTGGGATATATTGCTCTCTACCAGGCTATCAGGTTATGCTTTTTTTCCTTTCTGTCTTTCTTCAGTCACAGAGTTCATATCATACAGAAGAGTAAGAGGTTGTATGGGTATGTATAGGAGTCATTTAGGTATGGGATTTTTAATTTAAAGTTTTTTTAGTAAATGTTTTTTCTTTAAGCCTGAGTTTGGACAGGTGATAAAGGCTACTTGTTGCACATGGAGAATTTTTGTGGGAGCAATGAATAAGAAAATGTGAAGCAGAACACTAAAAGTATACAAAGTAAGAAATCGAGGAAAATGTGATACTACCACTCATTATTTTTCCCTACCAGTTTCATTTTAACGTCTCTTTCCCTTAATATTACTTAGCCCAAATACCATTTTTTCTTTCTTGACATAGTCTTCACCCTTGCCTTCAGACAAGTTCCTTTATTAGAACCAAAAAGTAGTTCTGGTGTGTGGTAAAGATACCACTTGTCAGTATCATACTCCTTTTAACAAGTATCTGCAGTAATGGTGTTTTTACTCATAGCACAAAACATGAATACTGCAACCTGAAATAATCTTTGGAAAGACTGAGAGAATATCAGAGGCTTTCAGTCAGTTTTGAAACTAGCTGGTAGTGGAAAACTGAGGAAACTTATTTAAAAGGCTATATAAGTGTGATAATCTTTAGTGGTAAAGTGTTATGTTGATTTATCAAATTTGTAGACCCTTTGGACTATTTGAACAGCGTTGACAGACCCTGGAAGGAATCATGTGCGGGCTTTTAAAGAATTGCAAAATATGTGCTTTAAAAACAATAACAGTATCTTGCTCTTAGAGGTTGAACACCTAAAAGTTAAGACTGGGCATGTATGTAAATGACATACATCTCTTCCATTGGTGACCTCCTCAGTTGAATGTAGTCTTGTAGAAAACTTATTTTCCCCCCTCGCTTAATTCAGATGTTTAATTACGTGAGAAGTGCAGTGTATGGCTGAAAATAAACTTTATTATTTCAGTAAGTTAGTGGTTTATTTCAAAAAATCTTTGGAACACTTTGGATTCAGCAATAAAAATGCTGTTAGTATGAATATTTACTGTAACACATCTAACTTGAAACAATTCCATGAAATACAACTAGTTTTAACTTTGTTTCTAAGAATCAAAATGTTAATGCCTCCACTCTTTTTAAAGGTTATTACTGTCTGTCACTGCATGTACTGCCTTTCAACCTTTCCCAAAGTGTGAAGAAGTTCTTGGAGTAGGTTCTGAGGATTAAGACCTCCAGTACTTTGTCCCCATCTGTGGAATTTACTCTTTCACATCCCATCCCACGCGTTTAGAAAACATTCTGCATTATTCTGCTTGGGTTATACTGCCTGATCTTAGCTCTGTTATTTCAGCTCATGACAACTTTGGTATTAATATGCTTCAAGAAATAATAATTGAGAGAAGCGCCATACCTCACTGGGAACAGATGGGCGTGTTTGTACTAATCATCTTGTGTCTGTCACCATTTATATGGTAGTCCCGTAACCAGGGATCAGGACCCCATCTGGAGTTTTCTGGTTTAGACCCTGTTCTTTAAAGGTCGATTCCAGACAATAGTAACTGTGTGTACTTTTTCTGTGATTTAATTAGAAACCTTGGTGGATGCTTCTGCTGCTGAAATGAGATGCTTCACTTGCATGCTTTTTAATGGTCAAAAAGACATGAAGTTAGCAGTCCAGATGTTATTGTCTTAATTGCTTCTGTTGTATATTCACTTAAACTACATTTCCTAGCTCTTCTAAACAGGACTAGATTGAGCTAAAACTTAATTGTTAATCACTTAGAAAGTAACTGCTGAGTGAGGTTTTCCGCCTTTTGTGCGCATAGAGCCATTAGCTGTCTACGTCTTCTATCAAAGCAGCCTCTGGTTCTCTCTGAGACATCCCCAGTCTATCCACATTGTAGTTCAAGGTCAAGAATCAGAATTCTGAAAGTCTTAGAAAGGACAGGAGGAGGGGGGAAAAACCCTGTTTAAAAAAAAAATAAAATCTATTTACCCACACTGAGTGTGAACATACTGCTCACAAGGAAGTCTTAAAAAAGTACATCAAAGCTTTCTGTATGTAATCCTTCTCCCCATCTTGAATCTGACTGTTCACTTCTGTTAGTACTGCCTTGTTACCTAGATGTAGAGTTTCAGTGAAGACAATCAGATTTCCAGGAAATCTTTGTGCATGTGTTGGGTTTCTGTTCTTAACAAAAAAGAATTGATATGGGTTGTTGTCATTTATAAGAAGCGAGCAGAAGTTACTTCATGGAAACCTTTCCTAGTATTTTTGGGATTTCCTACCTGCCCTTGCATCTGTCTACTTAAAATTTGAAAGTATTTTTTTCAGGGAAGTGTACGGAGGTGGTGGGCAGTTTACCGTTAAGTGTGATACTGTCAGTATGAAGCATTGTGTGTACTTCATTACGATTTCCTGTACATGGAAACAAAATGTATGGCAGAAGCTATAGCTTTTTGTGCCATTAGTTTGTGAAAGTTGTGTGGCACAGTGTCTATGGGCATTCCACATGACACCCAGTGCTTTTCAAAAATTAAAGGAGACAAACTGCAGACACAATTCATGGTATATAATAATGTTTGCATTGGGTTTTTTTCTTCTTGAAAGTATGAACTAGTTAGAATAAGGCTGTCACATTTTGCTTTCCTGGTTTTTGGAAATGGAAGAAAGAACGGATAAGCCCCAGTGATAAACTCGTTTGAAGATTTTTTTGAGGGAGCATTTGTCTTCCATTTTCCCAGCTTAGATTATGCAGTCTGTAGTTCTTGGAAGCATTTCTGTAACTGAAGGAATTAAGAACAGAGATTTTCATGCGTGTGTAGTTTTTGGAAAGAAATACTCTGTGCTAATTTTTAAAGAGTGGTGTATATGTACTTTGAGAACTTGAAGTATTTTGAAAGTCTTCCCAAGTTACAAATGTTTCTGGTGGTAATCTCTCCATTATGTTGTTTGTACAGTGTTATATATGAGCATGTTTAGAGTAGCTTTTTATTTCTTCATGGGTCATTGCCCCCTTAATCTTCTATATTACATACAAAAATGCCATAAACAATATTCAAAATGTAATTTCTTCTTAAAAATAGAGGACTGCTTTAATTAATTCCTGTCCTCAGAAGTACATGTTATGGTAGTCTTTAGTTATGATTTATATATAATTATTTTCAACTGGCTGTATTTAGGAATTAGAGCTGTGTATCAAAAGTTGGCTGACATATTTTCCAAAAGCTGGGAAATGTGAAATGAATTGACCAGGAACTGTGGGAAGGGAAAGCATATCTAGTGATTTGAATGATTGAACATCACTTTGGAATACTGCGATTGTTTTCTTTCTGTCAGTTTTTTGTGATCCTAGGTAAGTCTGTTTCAATCAAACTTTCCAAAAGAGCTTTTTAGTAGTGTATTTATGTCCTGGGAGACAGACTGTGGACTATGACTACTTCTGCATGGGTCAGTAAAAGTTTTAGTTTTGGACACAGCGCTGGATAACATGGTGTACTTTTAAAGTTGTGCCCTAAATTTCTTCAACTGTGCAGACAAAATTGGTGGGTAGTTCTTAAATTTCATTTTGTAATTCAGGTTACTCCTCTGTAATATGAGAAGAACAGCTGTTTTTATGAAAACTTTTGTGACAATGTTGTGAAACAAGTTAATTTTTATGGCGCAGTAGCATATTGCAATGGTGAGTCCTGTACAGAAGCCCAGTAGAAAATTGTCTCTTCAGAGCATGGTTTAAATAGGGTTTAATAAGGGAGACATGTTAAATTACAAGGAGAAAAGTTGAGTAGCTTCTTTGCTTTGAATGAGAAAGTCCTGTGGCATGGAAAAAGGTAGTGAAGGATCAGGCAAATAATCTCCTTTGTGCATATTCTCCTTGATATTGTATAAGGAATCTTAATTCTGATGTTTCCTAAATTATAGTAACTGATTTTGCAACTATTTCCATACTTTTGCTCTTTGTTTTTAAGCAAACTTAGTACACAAATTGACTGTATGGATGTGCTCCTGTGAGTCATTAGGTCGTAACCTTTAGCTCTGTAGCTACTACTAATTAAATTGATGGAATGCTATTAGTAGCAGTAAGTTTTTCTCCTTCAACCAGCAGTAAGTGAGAGGAGGTACAAGAGCTTTTCAGTGAATTCTTTTAAATGCTTGTTAATGGTAGAAGATCTGTGTAACATGATGGTTGCATGTTACACTGCAAGCCTGGGAAGGAATGAGTTCTGTGGGATGTTCATGACCCTGCTGCCACCTGCAGCTGATCTTGCTGCTTTGGGTGGTCTCTTTCTCTAGAGTGACTTTGCTGTCTAGTTAGTCCTCATACCTTTTCAGGCTTCTGATTCCAATCCTTCATTATCCAAGTAAATCCTACTTCCTTGAGGTTCCTAACTGTTGTGTGTGGAGTTTGTGGTTTGTTCTCACCTTCAGCTTTGCTTTTTGGTTGACTGGCTTTCCCATAACCCCTAAACTTTCTACTCCGTTTGTCTGATACAACTTGTTAGTCTCTGCAGTGGAGTTGTTAGAAGTGTGTCCATACCTCAGCTGTTTCCATGCTAAGCGGAGCTTTTTGTCTTAAAGACTTAATTAAGACGGACTTCTCTTGAGCGGAGAATCTAGCTGAGGTGTGGACAATTTCAGCTTTTTCTGCTAAAGCAGCAGCAACATCTGGCTCTGAGCAGACAGGTGGATTAGTGGTGGATTCAGTTGTTAGCAGGATTTACCAGAGGTGTTCATTGGTCAGGTTTGGCTATGTTAACCTTCTGACTTCATGGGAATCAAGAGAGGGCAACCTGTAAGTTACAAGAGCTGATCGTATGCAGATTAAGTAATAGGCGGAAGCTCTCTGAACTGTTGTATCTTGATTGTATACTTACAGTATACAAGTACAAGCAGCTGTGTCTGTTAATGCTTTAATGCTTGAACCTTTCAGTTGCAAAATCCATTCTTTTAACGAGGAAAGATTAGTTTCTGCTGAGTGTTTTTACTGTTATCTCCTATGTGTGTTACTTACCTCCTAACTGTTTCTATTTATGGAATGTAATCCTGTGGGGAATGTGTAGGGCTTTTTTGCTGTTGTTTTTTTTTGTTTTGTTTTCTTTTTTTGTTTTTTTGTTAATGCTGATGTGCTTTAGATTTTTCTCCTGGGTAGATTTTTGTCATTCTTGGGGGGTGGGGTGGTATTGGGTTATTGTAAGGAATGAGATGTATGGCATAAAATGAGGTGTGTCCTTAATACGTATCCACACAGATCTGAGCCTTTAGCGAAAGTGTGACCTATGCACCAATGCACACAGTTTGTCTGCTACTGTGCAACGAATATGTCATAGAATATCCCAAGGTGGAAGGGACCCATAGGATCATAGACTCCAACTCTCTGCTTCTCACAGGACTACCTAAAACTAAACCATATGGCTGAGATGTCATCCAGATGTTCCTTGAACTCTGACAACTTGATGCTATGATCCCTGGGGAGCCTGTTCCAGTGACTGAGCGCCCTCTCAGTGAAGATCCTTTTCCTAATATCCAGTCTGAACTTTCTCTGATGCAGCTTCATTTCATCTCCTTGTGATAAGCTGCAACTGAAGGATAACTAAATATAAAGCATTAATTTCTGAAGTGAAAACAAACCACAGAGTTTGGAAATTTCTTATCCAGATGGCTGGTTTAGCTGTAATAGTCCAAACACTCCTGTTTGTAACCAAGCCAGGATTAAAATGTCTCAACGTATGCAAATTTCTGAAATGAGGGCGCAAAGAAGATGGAGTGTCTCTCTTCAGTGGTGCTTAGTGACAGGACCAAAGGCCACAGGCACAAACTAAGAAAGGAGGTTCCCCCTGAATATCAGGCAACACATTTTCAATGTAACGATGACCAAGCACTGGTACAAGTTGCCCCAGGAAGTTGCAGAGTTTCTGTCCTGGAGATGCTCAAAAGCCGTCTAGATGTAGTCTTCAGCAGCCAGCTTTAGGCAGCCGTTTGTGAGGAAGTGGGTTAGACCAAGTAATGTCCAGAGGTTCTTCTCAGCCATTCTGTGAAAACACAACCCCACAATGCTAAGGTAACTATAAGGGATGAATAACTATTAGAAGTTGTTACAGGAGTGAATAGTTTATTCAAAGAGAGCTTCCATGTTGGTTGTGTGTTGAGATACATGTGAAAGGTAAGACTTTGCAGATTAAAACATAAAAAGAGTCTTCAGCTTCAGTGTTAGGTTCATGTATGTTGACAGATGACTACACTCTGTCGCTTCAAGTTTATTCTAGTCCTGTGGTCTTAAAAACCTACCACAAATGTACATCGTTCACCTTGTAGTAAGTTTTCATTTAATCTGTGCTTTGTAATCACAATTATGGGTTCTTCCTGTGTCTCCAGGGACACAGTAATTTTCGCAGTCTATGGTTTTCTGTCACTTAGAGTTCTGAGAAAAACGAATAAAAACGTTCTAGTTAGATGGGGAAAAAAAGCTATCCCGATACAAGCCACCTGGGTAGCCAACTTCTATTTGTAAAACACCCAACAGAATGTGGTTTTGGTACTAAGATTTCTGTATGCAGTCATAAGAGGAATGTTTGTTTATAAATCATATTTATTAGGAGTGGATGCAGTGTTGCTTAGCACAACATCTGACTTTGCAGGGCAATACCCATGCTTTCTTTAGTGGGATGGATTTAATTGTAAGACTGAAATGTGTTGTGTTTTGTTTTTTAGTAATTCTGTATTCGGTCATTTGCAGTAGGGTGCAAGACATTTAATTTTGTGATTTTTAACATTATATATGAAGTTAGGAATGGAAGGGTGGCTCACTTATGTGTGCAAATTCTGCCTTGTTACTAAAGCAACTTTATGTTGGCTGTCCATCTGTGAAGTTTTACAAAATGCTCATTTGCTTCTGTGGTAGCATGCTCATATTCTTCATGTTTGGAGTTCTTTTGTTTTAATTCTTACATGAAACCTCTCCTCTTCCTCGCCAAATCAAACTAAACCAAAACCCAGCAAGCTTTCACGTTAAGGCTTGATAAGGCATTTTTTGCGCAGGTCTATACTGAAATAATAACAAGTGTTGTTTTCTCCCAAGGGACAATACAGTGATTAAACTTGATTTGTACCTAATATCTGTCCGTTGTAGTTGTCTTCTACTTTCTGTCATGTTCTCCTTATTTTCCCCATGGCTTCCATGCCATTCTTGCCTGTTTACTTCTTGTATATGAAGAAATACTACAGATGTTAGCCTTCTAAAATTAGGAATGCAAAATATCTGGACTTCTAAGGACTTTGTTATGCTTTTTTGGAAATAGTTATTGTAAAAGGAAAATAATAATTCCTGCCTCCTTCTTCCCATTCAAACTGGTGGAGGAAGGAAACAAATAATTTTTGCCCTACTAAATCTTAAAGTAGCTTTCCTGCTAAAAGAGGGCTGTGCCCAAACTAGGGCTGCAGATGAGTGATATTGTTAAAATTTATACCTAGGCTGTTGTTAGTTCTTCTTAGACTGATACTATTAAAAAGATCTGTTATTTTCTAGTGGTTCTGGAAAAAAGTATTTTGTAGAGTGAAAGGTCTGCTTTTTCACATAACTGTTCATGTAGCCTACAATAGCAAGGTACTGATCTCTTGTACACTAACTGAGTTGCCATATTCTATTTGGATATTTTGCTTCACAAACTTGTTAAGAAAACTTTATTTTAAAAACTAGAAATCTTCCTCTAAATGTCAGTTTTGCTTTTTCTGAGCAGCGGGGTTGGAACTAGGTGATTTTAAAGGTTTTTTCCAACACAAGCCATTCTATGATTTTGTTTATCTATGAGCTTATATCTTATGGTGGCTTGTTTTCTTTGGGTAGGATATTCCAGTATTTCTGGTGTTTATAGTGATTTCTGCCTCTCTTCACTTACCCTTCTGGCTGGCTCTTGTCGCCTCTGTAGATACGTCCTTTTGATGTAGTAGACTTCAGGGGTGTTTTTTCCAGTTTAAATTATCTTGATGATAGGTGCTGGTAGCTGTACGTAGTATTCTAAAGAAGTTCTTGCTAATACCTTAAAATCTGTGTTAGATATTGAGATTTTGGCTTTGTGGGGTTTTGTTTGTTTGGTTTTTTGTTTGTTTGGTTTTTGGGTTTTTTTGATTTTTTTTAAGTACCTTGTCTAGAATTAATGTTACATAGCACCAGCTATGATTTTTCTGTGCCTGGACCCAGGCGTGGGACCCGCCTTCAGCCCCCTGGTTTTTGTTCTTCTTAACAGTTGATTTTCTTTCAGAATTGTAGCGTATATTTTTGTTTGGGTGTTTAAATGCAGTCCTTATACAGAAACATTTCTCTAATATTTTATTTCAGTGTTTTACTGGATGACAATCTGATCTCTGTCTGCATCTATCGAAGATTTCCAATTAATTGCTTACATAATAAATGTTATTTGGTGCAAGAAAACTGCAGATTGTTTTATCACAGTTTGACCAAACATAAATCGTCCCAGGATAGTATGGTAACCTTTGAAGTTACATTTATGCCAGTATTTAAAATTTTTACTTTAGCACACAGGGTTTTTTTTTCTAAACTCTTCAAATACTATTGATATCAAAGTAGCGCAGCTGTAGTGGCAGTATTACTTTTTTGCTCTGCATTATTAGTGACAGTGGTGCCTTTATTTTCTTATACTACACTGTAATTTTTAAAATTTATTTAAATTTTTTGAATTGAAATGTACTGCACTTTAGTTTTTAGATACCTTTAAAAAGCTTTGCGTACCATACTGGTTCCTGAATTCTCAGATGGTATTTGTGCAGTTGCTTTGATTTGAAAAGGTGAAGCTCATAAATATAGGCACTGTAACTTCTGATTGAATGTACCTGTTAGCCATTGCTGCAGGAATTACATTTACCTGCCATTTCTTTGAAAATGGATATTCAGCTGACTTTTTAGGGTATTGCAGTATCTTTTTGATGCCTAATTGTTGCTATGCAGCAGTACTTTCTCCCTCTCTGACACCCCCAAACCCTTTTCCCTTGGTTTTAGGTATTGAAGTGCATTTTTTTTCCCTCTTTTTAAGTTTGTTTACAGTGACCGTTTGGCTTCAATTCTGTCTTTGTGGTACAGCTTTCCTGTCTTGAGGGCTTTGATTACTACTTACAGCTTTTCCTGAGGAGTCAATTGAATTCACTTAGTACTCTCAAAACTTTCCTTGCACCCCAGTCAAAGGGGCAAACAGCTGAAAGCTCAGTTTTGTTCCTTTGCATGGACATTGCGTGTGATCACCATGCTGGAATTGCATGGAGTTGCAACTCCAAATCATTTTTGCTTACAATTTGTGCCTTTCAAAACAGAGTCTTTATTTGTGCACTGCTTGTGTCAATTTAACATAAACATTCGTTGTCTTTGAATGTTGGCAAAATTGGAACCTGTAGGATTACTAACTTACGCAATGCCGTTTGTGAAACTTTTGTCCTGTGTGTAGGCTGAAGGATCCTGACTGGGTATGACTTAGGGAGTAGTATGAGCAACTGAGTTAACTTTGTGTTTTATTGCAGTCACAACATTGGCAAGAAGAATGGGAGAGATCTAATTTCCTGAGTTAGGTCAATATGTGCCCTTTAATTTTAGTCTTGCTTAGACCATGCCCTTATTGTAGACTCTAGATTTTTTTTTTTTTTTGGTGACTGCATTTTTTCCCAAATCCTATTAAAATCATCCTGAAGTACAGGCTGTCAAGGCATGGACATAATAAAGACAGTTTTTGTAGGCTTTACTATTAAAATCAAAGAGTGTTGGGAGTATGTATACCGTGAGGCTTTTCAGAAGCTTTGGTAAAATTTTCTTTGGGGCAAAACCTATGCTGTTATACTTTTATACTAGAGAGTACTCTTTTCCTAACTTAATATTTTGTGTTCTAGAGAGCAGGGAAACTAGCGTCTTTTTAGACAGCTCTGTCCGATTTGTGATACATTAAGTTTACTTCATCTTGGATTTATTCTCGGACATGACTGAATTAATAACACTTAACTGTAGGTCCTTTACGTAGGATATAGAAGTATCTAAAGTTTTTCAAAGCTGCTTCTTTTTTCTTTTTTTTTTTTTTTTTTTTTTTATATGGAGTCTACCAAGAAAACTTACCAAGACCTATTTGCGGCTTCTCTAATGTATCTGAATTTCATAGTGTTTGATATTGACCTTCAATATGTGAGGTCATTAAAAAAAAATTAATGGCTTTTTCTTAGACTTAATGAAACTTATCAAGCCACTTTGAATGACTTACTGTACTTTTTTTGCAGTATTGCTAATTCTGTTATTACACATCCTTTGCATTCAGTGTTAAACACTGAGGTCTGGTCATAGTCTGCTTATGTACTTCTCTTTTTTAAGCTTTTGTGTAGTATGCTTGCATAATATGACCACGTAGCAAGCAATGAGGTGGGATGTTTTCCCTGGTATTTGGCTAACTGACAAATATGTTGCAGATGTCTATTCAACTACCATCACATTTTGTCAGCCTACACTCTTTTCCACTTTATAAAACAAATAATTATACTTTTAAAAATCTTAACCAGTAGTTTTTTGGTTAGTTGTGTTTTTGCCTTTTTTTTTCTCTGTCAGAATCTTCTGCTATAGTCTTCCAGTTTTTATCTCATTGTCATTTCTTTCCCTGCAGCCATGCACAGAAATAGGAAATTATAATTGTAATGTCTACAGGCCATTTTACTTTGTCTTGGGCAAAAGTCTGAAAGCTGAGATCCCACAATAACAGGGCAGTTTTGGGTTTCTTAGATTGTTGATTGGTTTAGTAGTGAATTCTGATACGTAGTTTCTCATCTTTTTTTTTTTTTTTTTAATCTTCCCCCCCCCCAGTGGAAACTGTTTTATAAATGGCAAAAAAAAAAAATAAATAAGGGGGGGGAAGTTTTATTGTCATTTTTGCTTTTAACCACATCTCAAAAATGATGAAATTTACAAGTTGGGTCAGTTGTATCTTGTGGAAGCTGCAAGTGTCTGCAAAACCACTGGTGAGAGCTGTATGCTGAGATAAGTTGGTACTGAATACTGTCCATTTGGGTAATCTTTGGGAGGTTTTCTATAATGAAGTTTGAAAAAAATCTTATCAGCAGAAGTGGACACTTGTCTGGGATGACTTCCTAACTGACTGCAAGGAGGAGTACTAGGAGTACTATACTCCATGTGAGCTGCTTTAGGATTTTTATCAGGCATATGCTGACTTTTGTATTGTAGCTTGTCTATATGTTTTGTTCTTTCGTCTTCTGTGTTCTTTTCCTGAATCCTCCAAATCCTCTGTACATAATGAAAATATCTCCTCTTGCACACTTACGATCTGCGCATCTTTTAGTTTTCCACAGTGTTTGCTCAATATATTAATAAAGAAACTTTATGTACTTTGCTGTATTTTCTAATAGAAGGTTGAAAAATAGCATTTTCTGGTTTAAACAGGCATTATTATTTACATATTGACTGTCACAGGATTGCCATTATTGAGACTTCTGTAGCAAACCTCAGTTACTTTTCCCTTATAATATGTTTGGTGGTTTGTTTTTTTTGTTTTGTTTTGTGGGGTTTTTTTAGATTTTTTTTTTTTTATTCCAGGAGACCTTTAATTAGCGATTTCTGTAAATTCTTCCTGTACCAGTCCTTACTATGTATAGTGCTGCCTTACAGAAATGGGAAGCTAGCATTTTCTTGATACTATGAATAATGCTTAATGATAATTAAGTAAACAGTATAGCATAATAAAACATTCCTAAAAGAGAATGGAAAGCATTCATCTAGACATTGTATCTGAATCTGTATGAAAAATTACTTTGATTTCATGAGCACACTTGGTCCATCACACTGAAGTTTCCTGTTTTACTCAATACCAGAAGATTAACTGCCAAGTTTCAGCTTGGAGTTTATTTTTTTTTTTAATTTTTTTATTTTTATAGCCAAGTTATAACTCCTTAGCAGTAGATATATTATAGAAATAGATTTAATTTAGTGACACATAATGAAAGTCTTTAACACCTAAGTAGCTTCTCACCTTGATCAGTTGTTATCAATCAGCTATACATAGCAGGAATTTACCAGGATGCAAAATTTTTCCGTAAGTGGCTTAAATCATTAGATTATTTGTGATTTATTAATAATCCTGCTGAAGTAGAAGGATGCCTGCCTCTTCCACTTCTGTAAATCACTAAGTAATCTCTTCAGAATACCTACTGGCATCTTTTGTGGAAATTACAGCTTAACCAGTTTCTTCATACATGCTATATTGTTGAAGCAAGATTGGTGCTCTTGGAGTATTTGTAATGGTTTATATGTATTTGTACAAGAATGCTTCCTACTGAGGGTGCAAAAATAAAAAAAATGGATATAAATAGGAAAGAGACATGGCAAACAGCATGTTGACAGAATAACAGAGCCTTGGAGTGACCTCTGTATTGTGGCTTACAGAATGAAGAAGATTTGAGTTCTTTGCAATACTCCTTTGAGACAATTTAGGGAAGATGTTCTTGGTTCTTCTAAACTGTCTTTGTATTCTTAATAGAATAGCCTGTGACAGTGAGAGGCTGTGGTCATCCTGCTTGATTGTGGAGAGCAGGTTGATGAATATTTGCAAATCCTTTTTCTTGGCTATACTTTCCTGTTGTTGGAGTGATATGAACCGTGTAAATACGTATATTTAAGTCTCTACATATTATAACTTTCTTCCATGCCAGCAATTTGTTAAATTCACTTAGGCTTCCAATAGCTTTGTGAATATGAAATGTGCTTCCCAGCAGCTCATTGTAAAATGTCTTGCAAACATAGATTTAAAAGTATAAATATTTGCAGAGGTCAAATTTATAGGTCTTAAATTTTGTATACCTAATTAAAAAAAATAGTGATCTCTAGATACAGCTACATAAATAATCATGTATAGTTCAGTGAAAGTTCTGTGTCCTCATGTTTGGATTCTGGATTTTAAATAGTAAGGTAGGAGACAGATTTGCAAGGAATACAGGAATTTATTTGCTAAAGCTTGCTTTTAACACATGTAGGGTCTTCGAGAAGGTACTGTTAACACATGACTTCGTGTATATTAAGGCATAGTTTATTTAATGATTAGCACAGTTAATTAAGTCACCATAGGCAATGTGAACAGTCATCCAAACAGACTACACTCCATTTAATTGTATTTTAAGTCTTCTTTTAGATCATTGACTTAACATCCTGTAATGATATTTATTGACCATTAAATATATCGCATAGGTACTTAATATGCAAGATCTCTAATCCATGGTTTATTTGCATGTTATCCATATTTTATATTATTGAGCAAGTAGAGTGTGTGTAATTAAATTGCTCACAATTCTGTGCTATACAGAAACCATCCTAATATTGAATCTTTCAAGATTCAGTCTTACGGCCAGTAGACTTAACTGGGATTGAATAGCTGCTGGGTCCTGCTAATTATGTACAGAACTACTCATTTTGAGTTTGACCAAGTTGTGGCAATGATACTTGTTAATAATTAACTCTGTTTAGAGTAATGAATTGTTCCTCGGGGCTGGCTGATAATCATAATTTCTCATGAAATATTATCTTTCTATTTGACTTTTGTCACAGGAGGTAGATTAATTCAATCTATCCTATTTTAATGTCCAATAAGTGCAACTTCCATTTTTGTTGCCTTTTCCATGCTTTAATTTTCCTGTTAGCATTGTACAAAGAGTGTATATTTTGTCTTCTTTTTTTTCTCCCTCCGTTTATTTTTTTGTACTGCTTTCTTGCATCCTCTTCTCCCCCTTCCCTCCCCCCCCCCCCATATAATTTAGTTTTTAATTTGTCAAGGTTTTTTAGGCATACATTTTTCCTGCAGACTTGCTCTTGGTTCCTGATTTCAAGCCTTTCGCATAACTATTCTGTGATTCTGTGACTGTAATTGCAACAGTGTTTCTGGTGCTTCTGTGTTGAAAGCAGCAGTGCCTAGATATCTTAAGTCCTACTCTATCATCTACTTCTGCACAAACAGTGTAATAAATATTTTAAATGCTAGATTAGCTTAAGATATCCCGTGTGACATCCTTGTCTCTAAATTGGAGAGACATCAATTTGATAGATGGAGCACTTGGTGGATGAAGAACTGGCTGGATGGCTGCACGCAAAGAGTTGTGGTCAGTGGCTCAATGTCCAGCTGAAGACCAGTAACGAGTGGTGTCCCTCAGGGATTGGTGTTGGGACCGGTCTTGTTCAACATCTTTGTCAGTGACATGGACAGTGGGATTGA
>WYDI02006566.1:0-21790 GCA_009867235.2 Psittacus erithacus
TCAGTTTGGGTCAGGTGTCCTGTCTCTGCTTCCTCCCGGCTTCCCCTCCTCCCTGGCAGAGCATGAGACTCAGAAAGCCCTTGGTCAGACTAAACATTACTGAGCAGCAACTAAAAACATCGGTGTTATCAGTGCTGTTCCCACACTGAAAGTCAAAAACACGGCACTGCACCAGCTACTAAGAAGGAGAAAAATGACTGCTGCTGCTGAACCCAGGACACCAAGGAAGTAACGATTCTTCTCTCTTTTGGATTGTCAGATGTGGGTAGATTTTCATCAGAACAACATCTGAATCTCAAGCAAGATAATACTATTGACACTTAATGGAGAGGTAGTTCAAATTCTCAAATGATTGCAAGACTGTTTTTCATCACCTGTTAATAGAACAATCCATTTTCTTTTAAGTTTAGATTCTAAAAAAGTTAATTTAATTTTCATGCATTTAACCTTTCCCTTACTCTTTTTCTAATTTTTTTCATTTTTTTCTTAGGATTTCTAATAAATTTTGGTGGAAGAAATAGCCAGGAAAATTCTAGTTCTACTAGTAAAATCCTGGCAAAACTGTGAAGAGTGGACAAAAGGATTCCAGAATAAAATCCTTACTGCAAGTTCCACAAAAAATTTGTGCATATGCTTTGACATCTAGATACCTTTTTGGTCCAAAGAAATTCTGTTAAATGAATTGTGTGGTTGAGAGCCCTAGGAAGCAATTGCTGTCTTGATAACTTGCACTAAGAAGCAGTAGTCCACTTGATATTCAATTTTGATATTGCAATCAAACCATTTCAATACAAATTGATATACATTATATTATAATATTTTACTAAGACATCCTTCTGTCCCTCCTGTTTCAGTTCCTGGGTTATATGTTCCCTTGGCTTCTGAGGCAGAAGTCAGTAGAAATTTCACATGAAGAACTAGGACAGCAGGCTGGCCTCTAAGGAGTTTGGATGCCTCAGGCAACCTGGAAACCATCCATCCTTCCTTGTTTTCAGTCTCTCACTCAGCAGAGATACTAAATGTTACAGAGCTTTTAATATGCTGGTTCCCACGTGTCTCTAAAGAATAGTCGTTTAATTGGCAATTGCCTAACAAAACAAAGGAAACAAATATACACCCAAACTCGTAAGAAACCATGACAGAAAATGTCAAATATTTGTTTTACTTTCTAAACCTGTGCCTCAAGCAGAATTGTGGCAGATGCCAAGCAGCATGGGAGAAAGACCACAAAATCTTTGTTTTAAGATCAAGTTTCATAAAAAGGTTGCCTTTTGCTTGCATCTCAGTGAAGGACAAAGTGGACTTACAAGCAGCAAGGAGCCTCTTCTCATTACATCTCTCATGATGTAACCTCCTGTGACCTGGTTTAGCAAGCTGAATGCTTCTCTTAATGCTTATTTACTTGGCAAAGTTCCATACAGAAATACCTGAGCTGGTATTTAAAGGAGCGGGCTTGTATACTAGAAGCTATGCTAAACAGAATGAAAACACTGGGTCATATTAAAGGCCACTTCATTTAAGCCACTAGCTTCTTTCCAATGGTGACCAGCATAGGAAACAGCACAGGTGCACAACTATTTCAGATCCAGAACAGGCTCTCACCCATCAGTGGTCTGGGGGTCAGTGCTTTCAAACCAGCATAGCATCTTTGCCTATCACAGTTCTCTGAGATCTTTTCTCTCAGGATTTTGAGCAGCTGTTTTTCAAGTCAGCACAAAGCCAAGAACCAAAGGATTATTGTGATGGGTGGAGCACTGCATTAAGTATCATTTCTTCATATCAATATAAGTAAATTATACTATGAGCACATGCATATGAAGACCTAAGGTAGGAGGTAGTTGGATATGAAATTTCTATGTACTCAAATGGCTCTTAGCATACCCAGTTTTCTGAAAGGATATGTTTATGTATATTATTATGAAAGACAAAGCAAAAGGAGAAGAAGGACAAAGGTCTGCAAAAGGAAGATCCTAAAATGTAGCTTTATCTGTTTCATTCATAGAGTCATGACTATGGTCACAAACACATCTCACCATTTCCACAATCCAAAGCTGAAGTATAACAACATCAAATTAAAGAAAAAAAAAAAAGTTTAATTTAAATGTAATTATATCATTAAATATAATTTCTGTATTACACAAAAGGTTAATATCATTGCAACTTATTAAAGGAATCTCTGTGAACCTCATCAAGAAAGTTAATAATTTAGATACCATATGAAGTACAAGAAAAATTCCTGTGATACATTTGTCTGTATAAAGCAGTAATTTTCAAGGTTATTCCTTTCATATGTCTTAATAGAGGTGAATTCTGCTAACTGGAAAACTAAATATACTTTGAGATTTATTATTTCAGTAATTGCATTTCAGGTCCTAATTAAAAGCAAAGCCAAGAAGAATATTTCAGAAGGGTATCTGAGTACACTCACATACACACAATATACAGTACACATACACTACCACTACCTAGAACTTCTATATCGAGTATCTGAGAAGACATACACTTAGAGCTCCCATGAGGGAGCTATTTTTGACCAGAAATGCTGCTATTCCCCTGTCTGATGAGACCACAGACCATGAGTCAATTCACTAAATAATGCAATGTTCTGGATGGGGCAAAGAAGTGATAAGAGATAGAAAAGCTAAAGGGGATTCTTGGTTTTAACTCATGCAAAGTATACCAAAGTTAAAATGCAAAAATTGCTACTTGTAAGCTTCATAAGAGGGTTTTGGAGTCAGTTCTAGAAGTGTGAAATACTTCCAAATTTGTGTAGAAAGAGGGTAGAAAGATCAGGAAACAGAACAAAGGCACTCACCGAAACAGAAGGTGGAAAGTCTGAGTATCAAGGGAAAAAAATAAGAGGAAACTTAAGGAAAAGGTCCTTAATTACCCTTCTGTAATTTTATAGGAAACTTAAATCACACTCTGAACAGATGTGATTCATGTAAATTAAGAATCTCTGTGTGGAGGGCGAAGAACTACTGCAGTGGCTTGGATAAGATTTCTCAGTTAGTAAGCAGTGGTATCCACTTACCACCATGGTGTATTTTGAAAATGCATCTGAGGCTCCTATTTTCTGCCAAAGGGAATTTTGTATTGTTTCAAATATTCACCAAGATGACACGAAAAATGATTTAAGGATATGGGGGTTCCAGGAATTATATTAATGTAGAGTCTTATTTAGAGGAATGTTTTAATTTAAGTCTCTTTCACAGCCATTCCTTACATTGTGGCAACAAACTGTATGCCTTTTCACCTACTTCTCTTTTCTTTTCTTGTTTCTGGCTGTAATCACCTCCAGGACAAATGGAGTTATTATGGTAGGCTTTTCATCCATACTGGTATTCTGTTTATATTTAAGAAATGGTTTTGAACTAGGAGTAGTAATGGATGAAAGAGCAAAGCTGAATACAGGAAGAAAATAGCCAAGTAACAGAGAAGAAGCTCAATTGGAAAGTAAGGATGACCTTATTTGTGTGAAAAGCATTGTGGATCATTTTTCATTTGTTCATAGCCACAGATTCAGGAAATTAATGGTTTTAATTTTCTTTTCTCAGTTCAGACTTTTAGTGCTGATATAAGCATAGGAAATATTGCAAATCTAAGTGGAATATCTTGCTTAAAAAAAAAACCCAAAAAGTAACAAAAACAAAACACAATCCTTTTTTCATTATCCTAATGGAAAAAATAATCTATTCTCCATTTCCTATATCCTGTCCTTGAGAGACTAATTCTTAAACAAGATATACAATTGCCTTTGGCTGAAATACCAGCACAAACAAGCACGTGAAGGTACAAAATATCAAGGCTAAGAACAAACCTCATACAGAAAACTGGTACAGTAGATGTTGCTAAAAACTGTTATTCTAATTTCTCTTGTTTTTTGCCACTTTTAAAAAATATATACAAAATTCTCTTCCAGTTACACACACAGCACAAAGACCAGCCAGGCAGAGGGATGTTGTCTGACATATGACTGAAGTTAATAGCACTCTTCATACAAGTGCAGAAAGCTGGATCAGAGCTCAGCTGCATATAATTGAACAGCAAAAATGTAAGGGAGATTTTTCATATCGGTTTTCTACACAGACCGAGGAGTGTGACTGGTGTCTTGTACTTATGTTGCTGGGGCAAATTAAACATGAAATATAACCTACTTAAGAGAAATAATAATTCTAATGGAACTCTGTTGTAATTACAGACATATCTAGCTGCTATTTACAGCTACAACTGTGAAGAAAAAAGAACATAAAGAGAAAGGGTCCATTTACCAAGAGAACAGGGCAACACAATATAGAACAGAATTGAGGTTCAACTTGGTTTTCCTTTTGTAAAGGAGGAAATTACGTTGAAACATGTACATATTTTTTGCAAAATGCATCCTTAACAGAAAACGGAAGTTGCCTAATGCAACTCATTCCATCCTGGCTCAACTTAGAACTCTTAAATAGAGAATTAAAATAAAGCTCTCCATATCACAACATTATACTGGTATTTTTACACTAAGGTGTTCAGGGCATGAACTCCTTCCTTGCTGGCAAAAATACTCAGGCTTTTCCTAGAGTCACAGTTCTAATATTAAAGACTATAAGAAATTTATTTTGAAAACAACCAAGTTTTTCTACAAGCAGAAAAGATGCTTTAGTCTCACAGAGGATGGTTAACTTTTTAAGATACATTGCAAATTCCATATAGACCATGACAGTTCTGACTTGACAGCAATATGCACTGGCTAATGAACATGTGTTCTGTTGTCTGATATTTATTTCTTGGGGGGTGGGGAAGTGCTTTGTAGAAATATCTGATCTGTTGGGAATGATTCCCTGCTTTCTGGATTCAAAGATTTTGCTTAGTATTGTTTTTTTTTCTTTTACATAATGGCAACAATATCTGCAGGTAGTTCTCTCATACATTAAAAGACACTGGAATTTAAAGTGCCCTAATAAAGAAATGAGATAACTTCATTTTTCTCATTTTAATAGCCAATTCGTGCTTAGGCTCTACATTTTCCATTCTCCTCACAGAAGCATTTTCAACTGCAAGAACTATAGCAAGAGTTTTTTTGTTGTTTTAGGTTTTTTTTTTTCTTAAAATTGAGGGATTTTCATAAGGAGTTTTCTTTACCGATTCTGCCCGGAACACTAAACCAGTCCCTGTCTTCCCATCTCTAATCTTGCCTTGATAGTGTTTTGAGATACTTCAATAAGGGAGAAGGGTAGAGAAGAAATTGCCTGCAAATGACATCTTGTGGCACTTTGCAGATGGCAGGTACACATCAGGAAGCTGGTACTTAGCTCAGTGGAAACCAGACTGTGTAAGGGATGTTCTGTACTTTCGTGTCAGCAGCAGCACAGTGATATAAGATTTGCCACACTAGATCAAGCCATTGGTCCGTCAAGCCCCAGCCCCTGGCAGCAGCCAGCACATGGTGCATCATAGCAAAGGTATGCAACACAAATACCAGGGAGCATGGGATGTTCAATGGAGTCATCACCCAGCTGCCTTCCCCTCCACCACTACTTCCTCTTTGGCTTTTTGAAGCATTTACTAAATATTGCCACTGCATTTGAGGTGTGTTTTCTCTGTTACTTTATTTGGGGTTTTACTCTTTTAATTAGTGATTCACCATTTATGCTCCCTCAGGGGCAAAGGAGCTTTTCAAAAATGTTTTCTCAAGTACCAAGTCAGTCCAAACTTCCAGTCTTTCTACTGGGGTTATCAGCAAAAGGGACATCAGGGTTGTTTTATGATGTCAGCTCATTCACAGTGTGTTCATAATGTATTTAAAGAGAAACATGAGAACAATCCAGAGAAAAAAAGAGAGAGACACAATCCTGCCGAGACACATGTGCTTGATTTCAGACATAGGGACAACAGGGCTATAAGCAGGGAAAAAAAACGTTGAAAACTAAGGACTCAGCACTAACCTGACTGAAAGAGCCTGTCTAGAGCTGAGTCATTTCATAATCTATATTACATGTTTGTTCACAGTCATCACTGTCAGTTTATTTGCTCAAGATTTGTGTGGATTTATGGCTAAAGCCTACTCATTACAGCTGTCCCACAAGTCAGTCTGAATAAAAAGGTACTGTGAAGTACTATGAGTGAGGCATCATAGTTTTTTGCACTTTAAAATACCTGGTTTAGACTAAAGAAAGGATGAACACTAAGCACCAATTAAATGCAACAATTTGGCTGCCCACACCATATAGCATGATGACAAAGAAAATGACAGCTAAGTCACTAAAACGTTATTGGGATTGACAGAGACTGTGACAGTCATATTTGACTCTAGAAGATACAGTCTAGGTATGTCTGACTGGGCTGGAGTCGATGAATTCAGGTACCTGCAGGAACATATCTGGTGACATTCTAATCTAAAATTCAATGAGGCTATTGTTCTGTTTGTATAATAACTCAGGTAAAACTGAGTGGTCTTTACAAAGTATATTGTTACCTGAATCATGCTATAAGTGACTGCTTGTCCCACAAACAACTTTGCATGCAGTCACTTATAGAATATGGCTATGCCCATTACAGATATAGCTGGCTTTCTACAGATTAAATGTTCTACAGTACTAACTCCAGAGATTTATAACACATGACAATTTTATGGCACACCTTAAATAGTTGCCCTCTTTAAGAGAAAACCAGTAGCCTGTACTTAGAACGGTGTGAATGGTATGAGCTTCTTTGCAAAGGTTTCACAGATCATGTGCTTCAGTGTTTAGCGCTGGGTACAGGTGTCAGTTCACTCTGAGACAAATCTGAGAGCTCCCAAGGAGGGGAAAAATATTAGAAAATGACAACTTTGCAATAACCTGTACAAAGAGGCTTCTTCTGTCCTATTGCATAATGGCAGATCAAGAGTGCCATTGAAAACATGGAAAAAATCATAATATTTGCATGTTTCTCTGCAATTTTTCCTTTCATTATGATTCTGAAAGCCATGTTAAAATGAAACAAATGGGTAAGCTACTACCAAATGGTTACAAACAAGTGATTTAACAGGTAAAAGTGATCGAGACAGTGAAAGTACCGTGGAGAGCCGCAGTTCTTCCCTCAAATGCTGTTTATTTTAATGCCTGGTGTTAAATGCATTTTTCCCATGGTATCATGCTGATGAGAGCTTATGCATAGTCACCTTTTTTGGAAAAAGTATTATGTCAGAAAGCTGTATAATGAGGGGAGAAAGGAAGAATGCACCTATTTACATCCTCCTATTTTTGACCAGAGAAGTTTTGTGTCTATGCATTTGATTTACATTTCAGGAGGTCATTATTCCAGGTTCTGATATTTGTACTAGCATTCTCATGGCACATATAGAAACCAGGTACAGCTACAGGCTGGGTGGAGAAGAGATTCAGAGCAGCCCTGTGGAGAAGGACTTGGAGGTGCTGGTCAATGAGAAACTGAACATAAGCCAGCAGTGTGCGCTCGCTGCCCAGAGAGCCAACTGTATTCTGGGCTGCATCAAAAGAAGTGTGACCAGCAGGTCAAAGGAGGTGATGCTGCCCCTCTGCTCTGCTCTCGTGAGACCCCACCTGCAGTACTGTGCACCGTTCTAGTGTCCTCAACATAAGAAGGACATGGAGCTGTTGGAGCAAGTCCAGAGGAGGGCCACAAGGATGATCAGGAGGATAGAGCACCTTCTGTATGAAAACAGTCAAAGAAAGTTGGAGCTGTTGAGCCTGGAGAAAAGAAGCCTGGAGACCTCATAGCAGCCTTCCAATATCTGAAGGGGCCTACAAGGATGCCAGAGAGGGACTCTGCATCAGGGACTGTAGCAACAAGACAAGGGGCAATGGGTTTAAATTTAAACAGGAGAAGTTCAGGTTAGATATAAGGAAGAAGTTCTTTACTGTGAGGGTGGTGAGGCATTGGAACAGGCAGGCTAAACAAGTGGCAAATCTCCATACCTGGCAGTGTTCAAGGCCAGGTTGGACAATCTTGGGCAACACGGTCTAGTGTAAGGCATCCGTGCCCATGGCACAGGCTTTGGAACTTGATGATCTTAATGACCTTTCCAACTTTAACCATTCTATGATTCTACATAACAAAACTAGGGGCAGAGGACAGTGTTTAAATAAAAGTTATCATGAAGAACTAGATTCTGCAGTGATTTTCCTATTTGACCACAAAAAGCACAAAAAATTGGGATGAATATCAAGGCCAGCAGGCACAGTTTGGAGAGGTTAGGGAAAAGCAATAGAAGTTTTAAGATGAATGAATATATTAGAATTTAAAAGTCCATTTCAGGTTTTTCTTTCTAGTAAATAATTTCATATAAGTATGTTGACAGGTTCTATGCACAAACCCATTATCAAGGAAACAACTTTATTAAGTGGCTCCTCCACACATCTTTGAAAGCCTAGTTTGAAGTGCAACCTGGCATGATGCATAATGCATACTGCCAGACAGCCAGACCCTCTACCCATTCACATCCAGGTATAGGGGGCCAAAATAAAACCTGTAACCCTTAACGAAGGTCAGGATTAAACTCTTGAAAAAAGAAAGTAGAAAGATGACAGAAGACAAAGCAGAGAGCAGGTTTGCAGGTGTTCCTATGGCTTTGTTTCCCTGTGGACGCCTACTATTTGCAGAGCACAAAGGTTATAATGAAGCAAAGCAATTACAGTGAATTACTGTGAAGAAATCCAATTACACTAACTGTGGAGAGAAATTGGCACCAAGCTCACAGCTAGCTGAGCTAAAAAACACAGCCAAGGAATGGTATAGCAAGTTAACTTTGACTTTGTCCTTTCTTAATAGAAGAGCCATAATGTGTGTTATTGTCCTTCACTATTAACGAGTTTGGGGACATTTGAAAACTGTGTATTTTGCATGAACAACATACTTCTAATCTGGAAGGCACAACATTTACGGTACCACTGTAAATCAATTCTTTTGATGAAAAATCTGGTGACAGTGGTGAAGAGGAGGGTTTTACAGAACTCTTTTCTTTTGACTTTTCATCAGTGAATACTCCACAGATGGCATCAGCTGTCTCTGGGAGCAAACAGCAGAATTTAAAATCAAAGATTGTAAAGCAGCTGAATAAAAATGTTGATGTGCACAGATGTTTGGGGGGGGGGGGTGTGTTGTTTGTTTAGTTCCTTGATACTTGAAATGTTTTGCTCTTAATCACTTGAACTTCCAAGCCTCTTAAAAAAATACAGTGAAGCAAGCTACAAGCGTCAGATCAGACGTGGCAACTTCTTTGCACTTCAGCTATTTCCCACAGGTAATGCCCTTCTAGCAACACAGCATTTTACTGAAATACAGTCACATGCCACAGGAAGAAGGCAGGTTCCTCAAAACTGACAGATTACCAAAGAAACTGTGTCTTTAACTTGGCAAGTCAAATGACATGGAGTCTTATGCACAACTTACACTTTAGTAGGGCTTTACTGGACTTTAAAGCCAATTGGACTGGGGATGTCTCCCTGCCGCAGAAAAAAATCTGTGCCACATCCACCTTAGCTGTCCAATGCCAGAAAGAAACAGGCAAAGAGAAGCACTGAGCACTGACGGGTCCTAAGAAAGTCAAAGGAAACATCAGTGTATATTACCTGCTGAAGCATTATTGTTTGCATGGCTGAGAAGTGGTATCGTATTTTGAAAGAGCTTTCTTTCAGTGGTCAGGTCAACTGTGTCAGCTTTAGAAATTATCAGATTGATCTCCAAATCAGATAATTTGTAATTGGCCTCAGAAACCTGAAAAATATGAAAATTTTTCATTCAACTGTGCTAAATTCTTCAAATGATGCAAAACTATTGCCGACTTGATTCCTCCTTGAAAATTTAGGACTTTATGGATACCTATGAAAGCCTTTCTTTGATGTCCCTTTTCTTTTCTGAAAAGTTACCTGGGGGCTTTCCAAGCACAGTCTAGAAGTAAATCAGTTTGTAATGCAAGACAAATGAGTTGTTTTTATTAATACACGACTGGATTGGCACATGCCCTTATGCTCATCATGTGCACTTAGATGCACACCAGGCAGATGCAAAGTTCTCACTTCCTCTATAGGAAGGCTGCACAGACTTCCTGGTGTTTGGCAGGGGGCATGGAGGCAGTCCTTTCAAAGCCGCTGTTCTCAGAAGCATGCAAGCAGGCACATACACCTGGGGAATGAATGACCAGAGACATGCTTTCATGTGTGTCCGCATAGGAACTGATGGAAACAAACCCACATCTGATTTTTGAGCAGCCAAATCATGGGCGCCTCCTTACTTGGTGGAGATTACACCATAGTTTAACCTATGCTCCAAGGAGTACCTCAGGGGCCTAGCTTTGCCAGTGGACAACTGCAGGAAACTGAGAAAATCAGCAAATTGCCTGCCATGCAAAAAGCTCAGTCATTCAAGGCAAATTCCACAGAGGTTTGAGGTCGCCGCACATAATTAAAAATTAACCGTCAGTGAATTAAGGCCACCACATCTCTTGGATGACAGTGATGCTTTAGGCTTTAACAGGCATTTGTTTCTCACTTCTAATTGAATTTCCTGTGGTTTCATGAACTAAAAACATAACAAAACTTGTAAACAATTGGTTTGCTGTTTATATACATTAATAAAATGCAATAGATGGGCTACTACCAGCCATGTAGCATTCACCAAAATCATATAGATGTAGAAATGCAACATGAGCATTTCAGAGCACCACGGAAAAATCACAACCAAAACAAACTGAGGAGAAACTTTTTAGGTTATTCTCTATTTGCCTAACCAGCAAAGGAAAACAGCAGCTCCAAGTGACAAGGCAGGTGAAAAGCTTTGCAGAGTTTCTCAGAATGGTCTGTTTTCACCTCTGCAGCCCTCAGGCACATATTTAATAGGCAAAAGGTTAAAACCAGCTCTTGATGCCCAGAGCAAAAACTACTGGTTTTGGGGGGGATTTTTGGGTTTGGGGTTTTTTTCAGAAGAAAGGCAAACAAGTTATGGCATATAAAATCTGCAAGCACTTTGACTGTGATGATCAGAGTAGGAAAACAAGATGTGACAGAAACAGAAGAAAATGTGGAACATCAACCTAAGGAAGAAGAGGAAATCTTTAACATGGGTCCTTTAAGTCAAGCGGCTCAAAGTATTCCCCTGAGGTGACGGAGAGCCCCTTTGAGATGGCAACTTTCTGAAAACAGGAGGTAACACTGCAGCAGTTTGGTGCAGCCCCTGCTCTGATCAGACTGAGAGAAAGTTTTCTGCAGGGTGAATAAGCAAAGATATTTTAGCAATGGAGGTGATCCCAGAGGACTTAACAGGAACTCCCCAAGGAATTGCAAGTCCCCAGTGACAAAGCATTGATTTGTTGCTCTTCTAAGCAGCAGCGGGCTTCCTCCATGGGCCCATTGGAAGCACTTCTTTCCAGGAAGAACAGCACAGACAATAACAAGTGGCTCAGTTATGAGATATTCCACAAAGAATCACAATGCTGAACCAAGGATAAATGGTTTGCTTTTTAAATTCACCTCTCCCAGCTACTCCAGTTGAAATTAGCCATGCACTGTGTGTGGACTAAAGGCAGAAGTACATTGCAGGATGCAGCGTACCTGAGCCACTGATAAACTAACTTAGGAACCAAAAGTGGTTTACCCTCAGCAGCATGCTAACTTCTGCTGATGAACCTATTAATGCCTGAGATTGACAAGACTCAGTTCTTGTAATCTGAAACAGAATCAAAAGGGACAAAATAACAGCCAGACAGAAAGAAAAAAAAAAACTAAAAAAAGCCTCTACACTAACTTTTGAACTTATCTGATCATCTCAGCTACCTTTGAAAGGAGGTGCAATGTCTTTGGCACAGGCCAAAAAGAAAGGATGATGACTAATATTCAACAGATGGATCGGACGAAGTCTTTGCCTACCAAAATCCTAAATTAACATACTTGAACAGACACAACCAAATAGGATACATATCCAGCTCATGCTCGGCTGAAATTTTCAGCCTGTCGAATTAATATGAACCATCACCAATCACAACCTGTGCTAACCTCTTGACCTGAGAGATGTAATGACACATAAGCTAACATGCCCACTGTTTAGCCTTTCCTGCTTCTGGAAGTTTCTCAAAGATATGGTCTAGGCAGCTGTTGACAGTAATCACAGTGTGAGTTATGGTTAAGCCCTCCACCAGAACATGAACCAGGACTCTAATTTGGGGTATCAAATTAAACACAGTTATGTGAATCTAAACACTGAACACCATTCTAAGTAGGAAGATGGGAAATAGGTCTCCCTGGGGAGATGGGGTATATCAGGTATCATATTTTTCAGCTATAGAATTAACTTTTTCCATAGCAGAATATAAAAAAAGTATACTACTTTATGGGTTCAGCTACCTGATTGACAGGTTTCCAGAGGATGCTCCACTGTGCAAGGCAGACATGCTCTTAATCACAGTAGAGACAATAAGCAAGGAAGAAAATCCGGTTACACTTGACAGCCTCACAGTGTTTTGGATTTTTTAATAGATTTGAGAAAGAGAAAAAAAAGCTAGAATCCTGCAGTAAAAGGAGGGCCAAGGAGAACCTCCACCCTCTACTTATACTAGGGGAAACCTAGTGACTGAGGATGAGGAAAAAGCCGAGGTACTTAATGCTACTTTGCCTCAGTCTTTAATAGTCACACCAGCCATCCTCAGGGTACTCAGTTCCCTGAGGTAGATGGCAGGTATGGGGAGCTGACTGAAGTCACCATAATTCAGGAAGAAATGGTTTGCAACCTCCTGCTTCACTTAGACAGAAACAGGTCTATGAGGTTGGAAGGGTTTCATCTGAGAGTTCTGAAGAAGCTGGCAGAGAAGCTTGCTAAGTCACTCTCCATCACTTATCAGTGGTGTTGGCCTGGTGGGCAGGTCCCAAAGGATTGAACGTTGGTGACCGATCACTAGTGGCATCCCTCAGGGTTTGATGTTAGGCACAGATGTTAGGATCTGGATGAGGGGATTGGGCTCACCCTCAGTAAATTTGCAGACAACACCAAGTTGGCTGGAAGTGTTGATCTGCTGAAGGTTAGGGAGGCTCTGCAGAGTGATCTGGACAATCTGGCTGTGGCCTATGGCATGAGTTCCAACAAAGCAAAGCACTGGGAAACCTCTCAGCCCAAGGGACCTGGGTGTGCTGATTAATGGAGCTAAACAGGAGCCAGATTCTGCCCAGGCAGCCAAGAAGGCAAATAGCATCCTGGCTTGTATCAGAAATAGCATAGTCAGCAGGCCCAGAGCAGAGATCATCCCCCTGTACTCAGCACTGGTGAGGCTGCACCTTGATTACTGTGCTCAGTTTTGGGTCCTTCACTACAAGAAAGAAGTTGAGGTGCTGGAGTGGGTCCAGAAAACGGCAACAAAGCTGGTGAAGGGTCTGGAGAACAAGTCTTATGAGGAACAGCTGAGGGAACTGGAGGTGTTTAGTCTGGAGAAGGCTCAGGAGCTCTACAACTACCTGAAAAGAGGTTGTAGTTCTGCGAGGGTCAGTCTTCTCCCAGGTAACAAGTGATAGGGCAAGAGGTAACAGCCTCAAGCTGTGACAGGGAAGATTTACGCTGGATATTAGGAAACATTTCTTCACAGAGAGGGCGGTCAGACATTGGAACTGGCTGCCCAGGGAAGTGGCCAAATAACCTCCCTGGAAGTGTTCAAAAGCTGCATAGATGAGGCTTTCACTGATACGGCTTAGTGATGATCTTGGCAGTCCTAGGATATTTGTTGGACTTGATGATCTTAAAGATCTTTTCTTACCTAGTTTATTCTATGAAAATTCTATAATAATCAAATGAACAAAATCCACTTACTTAAAAGATACCAGTCTGAAAGATGTTGAATTTAATACTACAGGTGATGAGACCCCAGATTTACTGTCCCCAAGCACTTTCCTGTGTTTCTCCTTTGTGTTCATTAAGGGTCAGAATGTTTCATTTTCTGCACCAAGTATGCTTAATCTACCCCTGGGAAATAATACATGTATTGTATTTCCTATGCTTATGCTGTCTTCCCAACTGGATTGCATTTTCCAAGAAAGTGCTGGCTATGGGGCTCCCATGATACATTTCAGAAGAAAAAGCTTCAGAAAAGATGGAGTCTGGTTGAAAGAGGAAAACAGAACAGAGAACAGTATGTCATGATGGCTGATCTGCCAAGATCTCTGTTAAGCACCTTAACAAAAAGATGATAATCACTTCCAGTCATCTCTGACTTCAAAGGAGTGGATGATGATTACTCCTGGAACAAAAATTAACCTGAAAATATCGGCACTTCATAAAGAGTGGCAAATATCACCAAATACCTTAAAATAAGCTGATAATTAACTAGTGAGATGACTGCTGCAAGCAATACTCAAGAATTTTGGGAATTGTGACTTAAAATAAAAGCTGGCACTCAAACCAAAATACCAGCTCTGACAATGTACCAGCTGCCCACACAGATGATTCAGTTAGCACAGGAGGGCTGTGGCTCTAGTGTGCCTGTGGCCGCCTTCAGGCCAAAGCCAAAATCTCCTTGACAAAGGGAAATCTGAGTGGGGCAGAATACCCCTCTGCAAGTAGAATGAAGTCCACAGAATTTGGATACTACAGAACAGACCCCTGAATTAACACAAATTGTCATGGTTGACAGCTATTGGGAAGAAGCTGATTAATTCGTCAGTCAAAAAAAGGAATTAACTAAGGCATTTTGCTGAATGCCTACCTACAATATTTACTCTGCTTACTACTCCTATTTATTTGGCAACCAGTCCAAAATATATAGCTAAGGACCAAAATGCAGCTCTATCCTATTTTGCCAATGTTTTCACTTCTCTTTTAATACGCCAATATATTCTTCTAATCCATTGCTTGGTCCAAATTTCCTTACAATTTAAAAAATCAGCAACACTTAGAGTATGGAAATCATGATCGGATGCTCTCAGGCAAAATGGGATTAATCGTAACTGTCAACTTTTCTGAGCACACTTAACAACGTAGCAGCCACATGCTGCCTTATTCCATGAATCCAGGAGATTGTTTGAGGAGGCAGTGTTATATTACTCCAGGGTGGGAATGAAATCTTGTGGGAGCAGCAAGCACAGCTCATGGAGAAAAATTACCATTTTATATTTATTACTTTGGCTGGCTTAAGTGCCACAGGAATAGATTCTCTAATGCATTTGAGTGCAATTCCCCAACAATTTGAATCTGTTGCTTTGTAAACTATTTTTAGGGAAAGATTCAAAAGGCTGTTAAAGGCACAAGCCATCTGATTTTCAAAGGTTATTTTGGTGGTTTATCAAAAGGATATAAATAACATGATACATCTCTCCAGATTAGATTGATACTTTGAATTCAGCTAGGAGATCAGGACTTCAGAAGAAAAATGCTTGGTTTTAACTTGTACATCATTTTTGCTCCATAAGCTTCAGTGCACTTCTTCAGCAGGTTTATCATCAGTTTGGCTTTTCAGTGGTAACTCTATAGTGTGGATTCTTCATGCTTTTAAAAAGAGGTATTATTCTAATGAAGCTACAGGCAGAAACGTACATCACTGCATAATTATACTGTTCACAAGTTAATGGCAAAAGAACATAAGTCTATTTTAGAGGTGATGCATGTTAAGGAAAAAGTAGATAGGCATAAGCTCGTGTCTCTGAAAGGATAGCTAAACAAAACCACATTCTTTTCACAGAACAGCAGGGTAATTTCTGGTTTACTTTCCTACTTATTACTTTCGTGCTGCCATAGAACATAGCCATTTGTCAACATCCAGTTCTCTACACACTGCAAATCTGGTTTTCCAGCATTAAAATGTAATTTTCAACTAATAGGACCATACTGCAGATTAATTTTTGGGATGGTCTTCCACCACTGGACAATTAGTATCATGAGAAGGTATATGAATTCTTCTGGTGTATGCAGTAATAGTCATACACTAAATTAACTAGATGCTAAGACTGAAAACTCAGCCTGTTTACCCATTTATGATATCGCATTAATAACTCAGAGGTGCTTCCTCTTTATTTTAATAGACATTTCATTCTTAGTCGCTGAATCTTCAGATGGATACATTCCAAAGCAGAGTCAGAGGATGTTCTGAGTCTGAAAACTCTGAACAAAGACCCTTTTTCTAGCTGCAATTTCAGTGAATGCCAGCAAGCATCTTCCAACCTACCCAGCTGATTGCCAAAACAACTGCTAGGCTATACTTTATAAAACATTTATGGTGTTTCCTCAAGGTCACAACAGGCTCTTATAACAACTCAAAATAATTTCAGAGAGGAACTCACACACCCTTCCCTGGAACTGTCCAGGGCATCATTTTTCTGGCTTGTGATGCTGCAGGAAGCATAGGTGTGGGAGGGGCCAATACTTATTTTATTTGCCATTGTACTATTTATACTAGCAGTAGGAGACGAAGTGAGAAAAGCATTGACATCTAGCTGTCATCATCCCAGGAAATTTTAACCCAGAACAGTGACTGTAATCAGAGTGCAACACTAGTCTGCACTAATTCATCACAAGCCATCGGCTTCAAACTGCGTTTCCTTTCTGAAAGTTGCATGCAACTAGCAGCTAGCCTACCAGGTTCATCAGATGAGGACAGCCACACCAAATTGGCAAGGTTAATGAGCCTTGCAGCATGTGCTGGGAATTGCATGATCACGACTGGACTACAGAAGCCTTAGGACTGCAGCTGCCTTCCCTAGAACAAGACTTTAAGATGGCTGTTCCCTCTCCTGTCTCTCAGATAAATCTGTGAATTGATACAAGGACTAGAAAAAGGTAAGTAATTTCTCCTCCAGTCACACACAACACCATCTGTGCTTGAATAATGTTGCTTGAGCCATTGCATGGTAGGTAGTTGGCAGTGAATCATACCAAGCAAATCAGTATAGACCTAATGACTTTGGCGAGCTACACTCATTTAAGTTAACAGTAGCTGTAATACACCAAATTCTACAAAAAAAAATCAGAAAACACATTATTGCAGTATTTTTGTAATTGCTGTCAAAACTCACCCTTTTTTGTGACGTCTACTAGTTTGTTTTGGTTTTCGTTGGTTTTTTTGTTGTTGTTGTTGGATTTTTTTCCACAAAAAGAGAAATGTAAACTATCCCATAACAGACTAAAGTATGTGTAAAATGCTCTCCAAAGAATACTTTACAGATCACTGGACAAACTACCTCAGTGCTTTATAGGAGGCCAAATCCTTCTACTGCTTTTATTCATTGTCCCATTTTCTGTAATTGAATTAGTCCTTAAGGAATGGAGAGGACATCTTAACTCCAACTCTTGAGTCTAAAAAGTACAGTGTCCACCATTACTATCTTCAAAGCTGTATGGATTTAGCAACAGTAGAAAATAAAAGGATCTTCTAGATGTTTTTCATTCCAGTGAGAGCTACTATTATATGGCAACAATTCCAACACTTACATCATTAATTTTTATTTTTTTTTTAAGTTCTTTGATATATTGTGGATCATAAGGGAGAGGCAAAGTAAATAACTGAAATGAAATTCAAGAAAATACAACTTTTCCTCATGGCAGGGAAGGTGGGGAGATGGAAGGCAAGCAATACACATCAAAGCAGTAATATCACACCCTCCACCCTATAAATCAGCTTCAGAAAGCTGTTAAAAGCAGAAGTCAAGAAATAGCTCAGATGGTTCAGAAAAGTACTCTCTTTCTGCCCTAGCCCCAGACATATTCAGGTAAACGTCAAGCCATACCATGGAAACACCAACTTGCAATTGAGAAAGCCAAAGGATAATGCAGAGAACAATACAAAGATCAACAGGTGACCTTGCTTCTAGACTCCAGAAACCACACACAAGGAACTACAGTCACTTGCCATTTAGGGATGAAAAATACGTAAAAAAAAGTAAAATCAGCAATGACAGTACCTGAAGGTAAATAATGAGACCTTCCACAGCACTGCCAAGGCTAGGAGCAAGGGTAAGGCGGTCACATCACACATCTACACTGCACTGGAAAAAGTTTTCTTCTTATAATTTCTCACTTAATATCTGTAACTGTGGGAATATTGAAGAAAACCCAAAGATTTAGAGAAGTAGGGATTGAGCAGCAAGGCATCAATAGTTTCTTACAGAGATGAAAGAAAGAACAGACCAGCAAGATCAAATCTAAGCAGGAAAGAAATCAGATATGACCGCTCAGTAATGGTCAAATTCACATTTCTGGTACCATGTTTAATCCACACGACACCGAATTCTAGGTTTTAACTAAGGTAGAAACATTACCACATTTTCTTCATATGCAAATTACAATATCAACTTTATTTTAAATAGCCAGTCCATAGACTTTTTTCCTTAGCCACAAAAATGCACAGTCCCCATTCAGTGACACTGCTTTTATCTCTCATTTTCAGCTGGTTACCTCATTAAGCACTGGCTTCTGAAACTTCTCTCATTCACTGTATTCTGTAGCAGAGTAGTTATTACATTTGTCAAACTTGTGATAGATCCTTGAAAGTATTAACTTTTCTATTTGGCCATGATTCTTTTTAAACTATTCTTCGTGCAGAATGAAAAAAGACAAATGAGATAGACAAATTCGACAATTCAGAACCCTTTCTAAACTGATTCAGAGAAAAGGGATTTTTGTATCAGATAATACAGAAGTCTGAGACACAAGTTTAATTCATATATTTAGTTTCATCCAGCAAGTACTTTTTGCCAGTTGACATTATGTGACCAAATTTCAAGAAGTAGCTTTTCCCCTCAACTTCAAGAAAAAAAAAAAATAGAATAATGAACTTTTATTTTAAATCCACACTTACTTCAAACTCAGCTTTCTATAAGAAAGGCTGAGCTCACTTTTAGATTATAAAATTAAGCGCTTAATACTTCCTCCCCCATACAATATATAATTCTGAGCACTTTGCTGAAGCACATACATTTTTTAAAACTAAGACACTTCTTTGGGTTTAAGCAGAGAGACTGAGAAATTTTACACTTTAAAGAATGTTTCTAGAGAAAGTGGAAAGCAACCCAGAAATAAAGCTCAGTTTCATCTCCCAGTCTTAACTTATGGTGGTCTTCTGTGACTCCACAGGAAGCCAATAGTCCAATGGGTAACATGCTTAACTAAGGATGAAATGATTGCAGGGTCTATTATCCCTGTCTTGTGAGCATTTGTTTTTTCATTATTCCATGTGGATTCATAGCCTTTGAAAGCCTAAACCTGATAGATAGAAAGAAAGGACACAGAAAACATGCAATTGTTAAAAGGATTTGGGGTACAAATTGCTGTAGGAGCTTCAATGTGGGACCAGTATGATTCTCACCTTAGACTCCCACTGCCTAATTTCATTATCTGCCTAAATGGACAGAGGTTATATAATTAAAAGGTTTCTAGCCTGGTAAAAACAAAGATCAAATAACTCTTTTAAATCTGTGAACACTCTCCAGTGAGCTTCTTTTCTGGGTTCTGCTCTGAGGGAAGCAATGAAGCAAATGAGGGATCCAGACTTGACCCCAGCAAACATTTTAATGGCAGCAGGGTTGAGCTACAGAGTGGAGAATTAAGAATACTTTCATTAGCTGCGTGCTAATAGTCCTGACAGCACACATAATGTCAAACAAGGCTGGGTTTATCACTGAGTAGCAACCACCAGTGCAAGCTGGCTTGCAGGAGGCAAAGAAACTGCTATGCCTGCACCCTCCAGGTGACAATCTGCCTCATGCAAGAAACCTCTCCTGATTTGCCTTCAAAAAAGCTGTTCCAACTCACTTCCCCTTTGGGATACTTGCACCACTGAGCCCTGGATTAAAATAAAGGGCTGGTAATAAACTAAATTAAATGAGTTACTTCCCACAGAGGACTGAGTCACAAAGAATAATTAAGAAAGAAAAAAAAATAAATAGAAAAAAAAACCCTATAAGAAGTTGGCTTTGTTTTGCTGTTTTGTTTTGGTGGGGTTTTGGTTTGGTTTTGGGGGGTTTTTTTGTGTTTTTTTTTTCTTTTTGGTTGGTTGATTTTTTGTTTGCTTGGTTTTTTGTTAGTTTTTGGTTTGGCTTTGGGGTTTTTTTTGTCATTTTAAATGAGAAACTAGGAAATAAACCAGGATAAGGGAAGCAAAGACATTTCCCGTCATGAATGCTTGAATGCTGCACACATGATCTCATTGGTAATGGGTCAATGCTTCCTGCTGCGCCTTGGGCAAGATGGCTGTGACATATAAAATACTTTTAGTGACTATTGACACTGCAGAAAGCTTTTATGTCTGTCTCTATCTTTTTTAACTGCAACTATGTCTTCATCTTAAGCCTAGAAAAATTATGAACTTCATAGCAATCAGTTGGTTGAACTAGTAATTGCATGTTACACCACCTACCGCACATAAGCAGTCAAAATGTCTCACACTGTTAATAAAAGGAGATGAAAATTTAAGCACAAGTAAGGACATTTATGACACATTGCTGTCCATGGTGGTGATCTCAGGGGCTGGCTCTGGTAGATCCTTAATAGCCTAGAGCCATCAGCTGACATCCAAACCACCAGAAATCAACAGAAAGACTCCCTTTCAGACCAGGGAGAAAATAGTAAGTGGTCTAACAACTAAGAGGTTGTATTTGCTTTCATTAGCACATTCATCAAACATTTTGGAAAAAAACCCAGACAGACAGATCTTTTCTATTACTGTCCCTTTCAGAAAATTGCTATTTCATGTGATCAGTTTCCTCTGAGAAATACGAAAACCCAAGAAGACTCAGCAGGATATACTAATGCCTCCAAACAGAATGTGATGGGCAGTGATCAGATAGGATTTTTTACTTTACATAGAGAGCAGGAGGAAGTTGGTGTAGAAATGGCTCAGCAAAAGAGAGCAGAAAAATTGCAAAATTGCAAAATACAGCTTCATTATAGCAAATATATATGATCATGATTACTAATGGCAGAAAGCAAGTGAATTTTCTAGAGTACTAGTGACATTTCAGCTTTCTGTAGGACATTACAAAAGAGAAATTTCATGTAGAGTAGATGAAGGGTGAATCTTCTCTTTCCTCCGCTTTTCCTACTTAAACAGTAACCTAAATAGGAATAGGCTATAAATACCAATAGAATATGGCACAAAAAAGAAGAAATAATATCTGTACATTTTATATCACATCCTTCTCTGGACTCACTACATTACCCTTTAATAAATAAGGGGAGATTAGATGCCCAAAAGCCATTATTATTTTTATTATTTTTATTACTTACTGCTATTTACTTGCAATTCTTAAAACTAACACAGAACGCCATTCAAAATTACCTAGAAGATGAGCTTCACTGCACTATCCTTTCCCTTTCCCAAGGGAAAGACATGGGTTATAATACAAAGGCTAGATATAGCCTAAGAAAAACCCTCACCAGAAATTTCAGCGAGGATGTACTGCAGAAAACACACACACGCTGCCTAATATTAATTATTTTTCCTCATTTATGATACATTAGTACTATTTCCTGCATTCTTTCTTCTCTGTATTTATGTGTGTATGCGCTTATTCTATACTATGAAAGAGACATCAAGGTATAATTCCCCATTCTTGCCAAAGAGTGCAGTAAAACAGTTCGGCTGTTGTCAGAATACTTCCTGCAGTATTGTCATGGTTTAAGCCCAGCTGGTAACTCGGTACCAGACAGCTGTTCACTTACCCGCACACCCTTCCTCCTCACCCCGGTCCGGGAGGGATGGGGAAGAGAATCGAAGGAATGTAACTCCCATGGGTTGAGATAAGAGCAGGCCAGTAACTAAGGCATAACACAAACCACTGCTGCTACCACCAATAATAATAATGATAAGGGAAATAACAAGGGAAGA
>WYDI02006568.1:0-35058 GCA_009867235.2 Psittacus erithacus
AAGTTGTGAATGCTCCATCCCTGGCAGTGTTCAAGGCCAGGTTGGACAGAGCCTTGGGCGACATGGTTTAGTGTGAGGTATCCCTGCCCATGGCAGGGGGTTGGAACTTGATGATCTTAAGTTCCTTTCCAACCCTAACTATTCGATATTCTCTGATTGTATAATGTCACTTGGAGCCCTGTGAAAGGTATAATTAGGTTCCAGAAGTATTATTTTCAGACATCAAACTGGCTGGGTCTCATGACCAAAAGGATAATGAGCATTTTTCAACCTGCAGAGGAAACAGCCTCTGTTTTCAGATGGCCAAATAATGCCATTGATCTAAACCAGTTATCCTATTGATTTCCATTTGAGCTCTGTGCAAGCACTGAAGACAGCATGCAGCCTGAAGTTCATCATAGAGAAAAATAAGACAGGCGAGTATGTTCCCATTGCATCCATCCAACTGGTACTGCCTGGAGAGGTGCATGCAAGGTAACTAAATGTGGTAAAATTAGTCTGTAGTTTTATATTTCCATGAATTTCATCTGATTTGAAGACACAGAGGAATGTCCTTTATTGAAAAACAAAGTAGTGTTGTATACTTTCTCATAATTTTTCATGTGCACTGCAACTTTTTGGTGTGTTATGTCTTAGGAAGATCCAAGTATTACGTACAGTAAGATTTTATTAAGCTGCCAGAATTAGCTAACCGGTAAATGAGGGAACAAGCTGCAAGTCCATAGGAGGTTTTTTCAGGGGCTGTTGAGAGCATTAGAGCCGAGAGATTTTTTTGTATTGGAGAGTCAGAGGAAGCAGTGGCAGAACATCTTTTGGTGGGCTTTCAGAGCATGTAAGAGCAACTAGGAGAAGGCACTGCTGCTTTTTGAAACAGTGACTAAATAACTGTCACTTTTGTTGATATATAAAGGGGGACAGGGATTCAGCATGGATCCAAGTTGTTATCTGGGTAGTGAATTCTGTGAAGCAAAAGTCAATGGTTTTAGATTTATTCACAACATCCTTTTAATGGACTCAGTTTAGATCAGACAGATGAAAAAATGCCCAACATTGTGTGTCACTGCAGTTGCTGTCAAATGGTTCTGTTACTTTCTCTTGCACAGTGAAGTGGGATAGCAGGGACAGATTCACATCTGTTTATAAGCAACAGTAGGGCCGCACTTACATGCAATAAAAAAGTGAGGCAAAAAGCATGTTGAATCATAACTTCCAGGCATCTTAAGGTTATTCTTCTGTTTTTTCCCTACTTCAGAAACTGTTCAAACTTACATCATAGTAAGTAAATTACTAGGAACAAAAAAGTCAAATAACTTTACTTTAAAACAGCAATTAGTGCAAAAGAAGTGTTTTGCTAAATATCTCCATAGCAGTGACTGCCTGAATCTGGCTGTTCGTTTCAGCCAAGAAGCAGTTTCTTTTCAAGGACTCTTCCCCCGCTTCCTATATCCATTGTCTGTCATTAGCTTTTGCTAAATGGTAGTAAAGGAAAGGTTACAGTTCTGCAGGAGACTAGCTATATCCTTGCTCTTGGCTGGTAACCATCTATTCTGTGGGGTTTTGCTGTCCATCATCTATCTGTCATTCCCCTGGCCCTGATACTTTTAGTACAATTTTTTTTTGAGATTTCCTTCTACCCAGTTGTGTGTGATACAGTGAAAAGGTTTGCTGTCTCTGTTTTGAATATCTAGTGGACCAAAGGAATGGCTCTTGTCTGTCACGAATACTATACAGACCAGACTTCCAATCCTTATCAGCTAACTTTCTTTTGAAAGGAAATTCCAGCGAGGAAGCAGTACTTCACTGTACTTTCAGTCTCTTGGTGTTTTCCTTCTTCAAGGTTATGTGCAGCAGATATTTCTGAGCCTCAGAATGTCTAAGTTGAGTATGTGTTTAACCCTGTAAGCTAATCAGCATTTTTCAGATAGTGATGATGTTAATGACCAGAAATTATTTTTTGAAGTGGAACCCTTGCTATTATTTTACATTTGGCTTTGCAGGTTTTTGTTGCTAGCAGTTTTCTCTCCTCTGCCCTACTCTAGCTATGTTCCACATAGAATGTCTTTGAAAAATTATTGCATTACTTGCACATTTCTGTTGGCTTTTTATTTTGCACTTTGAAGCTCTGGATGAACCCAGACAAGGAACCAAAATTGTTAAATACCAGAGGGTGAAGGAATCTAAAGAAGGCATAATAATTTGCCTGGGGAATGGTGACAAGTCAAGTTCAACATTATTTCTCAGTAAATGCTTCAGAGCAGGAGGCAATAAATGCAGAAACTAAAGCTAGCATCAGAATGTCATAAAGGAAGAAGGGAACATACCTGGGTCACTGTCAGGTTTGCCACTTCTTTTGATCAAATTGATATTGGTTTATTTTGCTATTGTTAGTACTGAGTTAGGTGGAACTTGCAAATAGTTAAGATGCACTGACACGTATACTGATTGCACATCATGGGGGAAACATGAACGTTATTTAATACATGATGATAATGTATGCATGTAGGCCTTTTTATAATGCCATCAGGAGATTTGTATCTGGCTTCTTCTTGTCACCTTAGAACAAAGTAAGCCCATGGTGCTGGTACAGGCTGGGAGCTGATCAGCTGAAAACAGCCCTGCTTGAAAGGAGCTACAGTTCAGAGCAGGGCAAACAGTGTGCTCTCCCCACAAACACCGCCACCCACAGATCTGCCACACCTACAGTGTGGCAAACAGGTTCAGGAAAGTTGTTACAACCCTCTGTGTGGTGTTGCTCTCACTACCCAGAGCGTGAGTCTTGATTTGAGACCCACAGTTCTAGAGGGACGCTGAGAAATTAGACAGGGTAAACTCTGAAGAGGGCTATCAAGATGGCTGGGGCCTACCTAGCATGTGTGACTGTGTGCAGGCTGAGGGAGCTGTGCATGTTTAGCACAGCAGAGGTGAGAACGTGTCTGATGGCTGCCTCTAACTGAAGGTAGCAACAAACATGGTAGAGCCAAACTCTTCCTTCTTGTGGCAGTACCAAAAGACAAAGCCAGGGGCAGTGGTCATGTATGATGTCTTGGGCAGGTCAGCCTCGGTGTGAGGGTTTATCACTAGGTTATTTTGGGCCCTTGGTGCTTTGAAGATCCATATTTGTGCTTAGCTTGTCTGTGTGATCTTCTCGAGTGCTAGAGAGGATAGCAAAGATTACAAATCCTAGAAAAGCTTCCGAGTCTTGCTGTGGTCTGCATAAGTGACTGGAAGCCTTCAGGAACTACAGATGTCTGAGGCTCTGGGAGGTGAGAAGCACAGTAGGAAAGAATAAATTCTTTACTGGGTAAAGAAGCCCCAAGGACTGGATTTGGGGTTTGTTGTTTTCTGCTTTGTTTTTTTGTACCTCAGTAAATATTTATATCCTTTTATGCCAAGCATAAATCTACCAATAATAATGAACAAGATGTATTAAAGAACCAATTCATGTATGCATAGAAATCACTGCCATGTGATATTTTGCTGAATATGGTCATCGTGACCAATGTGAGATTTGGACCACTGAGAACTGGACACCTGAGTCCCATTTTGAACTCCTCCTACCTTGTTTCCTTTTTGCAGCCAAGTTCCTTTTTGAAATACTTCTCACTGGAGACTTGCCATACATCACAAAATCACGCTAGAGTAAATACAGCTGGAATATTGGGCTGCTTCATTAAAATCACTGTGATTTGTGAAAGGAACTCCGATCTATTCCAGCCTGACCTGTAAGTTTAGATTCTCTTACTAAGATATAGGTCAGATTTAAATTAATAAGTGGTGACTGCAAAGTCTTAATTAAAATGATACAGTGTTTTAAGTGGACAAGTTCTCTTTAATTCATGTTGGGACAGGAATGTCGTCTTTTTGTTGGTAAAAACCTGCTTGTAAAGGTGTCAGACCAAATTTATTTCTGTCATAAATATTAGTGGTTTCATTAAATTACCAAAAATTATAAATCTGACCCTTCAGTCACAGCTACCTTCAGTTATTTAGGGAAAAATTACTTTTTGGGGGTCTGTATTTTGTTTTCCGTTTTTCCATTGAATAGCAAAAACCTTAATAATAATTCAAAAGCATCTCTCATGTTGTTAAATTATTTCCTTTGTGTGGGGCTTGATTCTACACTGCTTTGCAGCTTTTGTGGTGCACTAGCAGGGTGAATGTGGAATGGCTCTGAATTCATATTTAAGAACACAGTGCCTTTTCCTACCCATTTGCCATTCGCACAGCACTGGCATAAAGTCTAAAATAGTGTGATGACAGTGTGAGATGAGATCCCCAGGCAATCTGGTCTTCTCACACTAGAGACCTGAGGAATCGTGCTGAAGATGCTAATGCCCCTCCATAGCAATCGAGAGGTGCATTTCTGCCTGCTTTGCATAGGTGTAATAGTCTGCTTATACAGTGTACTGAGGGCAATAGAGAAGCAGCACCACATGGAGCTTTACTTATACTCTGTTAGCATATAGTTCACACAGGTTCCTGAGTCACCTTCAGAGGTACTGTACTGAACAGAAAAATTATTGCTCATCTTCATACAGTTCTCCAGCAGGCAGAGGCAGTAAAACTCAGGCTGCTATTCCTCCCCCCCCCCCCCCCCCTTTTTTTCCCCTGTTTCTCCTTTGTCCTCTGCAGAGCTGCTTACAAGTACAGCTGGGAAATAATATAATATCTGGTCTAAGAATATATTGTATAATCTACTTTTTATCCCAAGAAGACTTTCTTATTTCTTTGCAATACCTTCCATGATAGGCACAGTCTAGATTCATTATGGACATGCAGAGGAAGGGGATTGTGTGAGCTTCTTGCATGACTCTTGCTATTCTTTTGTCTCTTCCTCTCACCCTAAGTAAGTATAAACAACATGTAGACAAGACAAAACCTCAGCAGTGAGCAAAAGCTGCCTGCATGTTATCCATCAGTATTATTTAAGTAGGACATGCTGGCTGTTCATGATACACTCATACTGTAAGTGATAAGCTATAACATATGGTGTTCATTTACTTCTCCATTCCAACAGTAATATAGCAAAGACAATAAATTTTCCTGTTTGTTCTCTGACCCACTGTTCTTGGGTTAAGCAGCATGTTTTGTGTACATTTGTCAGTTGTTACAAGCTTCTAGCTGCTGTGGACTGGGGTATTGATGAACCCTGGTAAATGGAGCCTTGAATAATGTATAAAGCATTAAACATGCAACCATTTCACTGGGAAAAAGGGGGGAAAAGTGTATTATATGTTTTCTCTGTTGTAGCTCCTTCATTTACAAAACATATTTGTCTTTTGCTAAGAATAATGCCAGGATGCAGTTTCCCATCATTCTTGTTAATGGGACTGTCTTAGTGTTACAGTAAACAACCATAAGTCTTGTGTCTCAGCCATTGTGCAGCATGCTTAGTTTTTTCAGCTTCCAATTAACGGTATTTTAAATTTGCTGTCTGGTGTCGTAGGAGGGGTTGTGCAATTTCTGGTCTTGCACCAGGAGAGGGGCACTAAGAAAAAAGGTGTTTTAAAAGGCAGCGGAGTACTTGCAGGTTTACTGTGTGACTGAAGTACGTGTATTATTGGGCTCTCTAAAAGCCCCAAACTTATTCCTACCTGTTATAGCGATTTATTACTAAAAAAGAGTACTGAATCATGCATTTTGCTCACTGAATTTACATGATATATATCAATATATATTTACATTAGCAAATGGAACTTTCTATCATATTTGTGAGACCAGAGTTCAAGACTTCAGTGACTGTGAATCAATGCAGCTGTATTAGCTTCTGTGGAATGGTGCTGATTTATATCAGCTGAGGCTCTTGCTTGTTAAATTCTTCCTCTTTTGGAAGCATGTATCTGAGCAGTGGAAAATTGCTGGATCTGATTTAGCCGCTGTTTGACATACCCCAGAATTCATCATTGCACTGGGAAATTTGAGGAAACATGTGGAGATTTTATTGACATGAAGTTTGAATTAGCCTCGTATCCTGGCCAAGGTTGAGAGATTTTGTTCAACTATGTGGAGAACAGGCACGGTGCTTCCATTTGTCTTGAATCAGTTCTGGAGCTAAATGAGAAATGTGATGTTGAGAGCTGGCAGTCTGTTTCCACAAGGGCTAAATTCATGTGCAAATTCAGAGACCTCATTTAAAAAGAGGAAAATTACTTCCTGGGTATAGGTGTGAGTTTTCCAGTGTTGAGCATTTTGATTTAATAGGGTTACCACTATAAAGTAAGGTTATCTTGCCACATGTAGGCTTCTGTACATAAATCCCATGCAGAGAGAGCTGGATGCACTGAGATGAGAATATAGCCCATCAATTTCCTCGAGCCTGACACTCTGGAAAGCCTAAAGCCCTCTCTGTGTAAAGGTGAAGTATCCATGCATGCACAGAGACATAGCTGCAAGACTCTCCTTAGCTTTAGAGAAGCACACAGCTAAATCCCTGCATATTGTATTAAGTATTTGTTGGGTGTGTGTTTCTTCTCAGCAAATTATTTGTCAGCATAGAAGCAGAAATGTGTATGACACAAGGAGATGAATGTGCATGTTATTAAAGGCAGAAATATTAAACATGTAGGATAAGAATCCTCTTTTCTGCCTTTCTTGGAGGTCTTCACTATCCTACAGATGTGACAAGGAAAGAGCTGCTGGAGCAGATACCTGCTTCGCATAAGTGATGTGATTGCTATACAAATTATTTTGGCAGGGTTATTCATCAGGGAAACAGAAGATCTCATTAAAATGTTTATACAATAAATTGATATATGTACCATGTATTACTAGGGAATTATTTCAGTTAAACAGGATCAATACAATTGCTGCTAAAGGTGAATGTAATGGGTTTGGACTGAAAGATTTTAGTATGTTTTTAGGATAATTTTTCTATTTTTTTAAATAAAAATTATTTTTTTAGAGCCAAGTTTTCTTTCCCTTGCGGTAGAACACCCAGCTTCCTGGTCATCCAACTGTGGCGTATACCCAGTGGTAACTTCACAAAGCTCTTTGGGGTTATTGGCATTGTTTATTAGCATTTAAAGAGATTAAGTCTCTGTTTCTGATGCAAACAGGCTCTTTCTTTTAGAATAAGTCATCTGAGGTTTCCTTTTCTTCCACTTACGCAGGTTTTTGGTACTTTAGCAGGTGGGTATCTGTGAAAGGCTGCTGTTTAACCTCATGACTTCATTACCAGACTCAATCATACCTAGTATCGCAGGATATTGTCGGTCTGTGATTTTGTATCTCTGACATTACTTTCAGCTTTTGATTTACTGACTATGTTCTTAACATGAACCTTGCTAGTTTAATTCTCATCAGTGCTGCTGTCTGCAATTCATCTTCTGAAGAAAATTATGGATCCACTGAAAAGCAGGAGGAGATCTATAATTCAAGAAGTTTTCAAGATTCATTTTCAAGAAGATGAAGTGCCGACCACATTATATGCTGAGTGGGGTTCTCTGAACAGTAACAATGCACCTGCAGCACTAAACATGTATTATGAATATATGTTTTATTGGAAGCAAGCTGGGAAAAGAAACGGTCAATCACTATTGCCATGTCTTTCCCAGCAGAATAAAGATTTTCTGCAGCTGTAATGACTTCTGCAAAAATGTACACACAGATATAGAACTGGGTTCCATTTTTGTGACTCTCACGCGTTTACAGTCGGTAGCACAGCCTATGCATTTCTAGAAGAGATAAATAGAAAATACCTAAAAGCAATGCTGTAAAAGAGTGGAAAGCACATTTGCGCTGCAGCAGAATGCATGATTAAAGCAGTACATTCTCCAGGGGGAATGTATGAGGGTACCAGTAGGTGCTGCTACTATCAATAACACTGGAATAACATGTTCTGTTCTCCATCCTACCATGTAATTAAATTAACACTAACCCAGCCTTACATCACTGATGTTATGCTGTAAAACAGAATATGAAGGAAGAAATGCTGAGCATTTAATTTCAAGCAAGAAGCTATGGCTAGGTGACAATGCTAGATGGAGAAGGAAGAGCAGGCTGAATTCTGGGGGTGTTCTGTAGAATAGAGTATTGAAACTATTCCCAGTGGAACCTGTAGATGACTAGGCTACAACACTTTGAAAATCTAGTGTTTATACTGCTTTCCTGCCACTTTATGTCTGTGTTACTCCACCAGTTTGAGGACACAGTATTGATGTAAATTGTGAGTGGAAAAATCACTAGTTCCTGAAGACCAGAGATCCTGATCCTCTGAAATAAACAGGGACATCACCAGTTTAATCCTGGTAGGATCAAGCAGAATAAAAGGTGAGATTAGTATATGGTAGGGCTTATATAAAAAGTTATCTGAAAACATTTTTTTTTATCTTTAGATAAAATGAAAAGTGAATAATTTCACATTAAAACATCAAAAATTCTGTTCTTTTCACCAACTGCCTGCTAAAACCAATTGGCTTTCCAGATCTTTCAGCTGCTGAATCATTTTTAGCAGGTAGGATACCTAATAATCTTATTCTTCCCCTTCACAAATTGTCTGGGAACAATTTAAGAGCCTTTTAAATGATGTCCTGGAGAAGAATTATTTTGCTGCTCTGCTTTTGCTGACCTATAGTTTGCCTGTAGGTTGTGTGTGAATACTCAGGGGAATACTGAGCAGAGCTTGGAAGGGCTTTGGGAACAGGAGCAAAATGTCTTCTGTAGAGCAGAGGCTTGTCAAAAGAGCCACTCTTCTGAAATTCAGAAGTCTAAGCTAGAGGTGCTAATTATTAAATTGATTATTAAATTATTAAATGAATGAGCCCTTTGGGGTGGGTTTCTTGTAGAAAGTTACCTTCACAGTTTAGGATAAACTCTGAATTTCATGAATTTTGGATTTCTTAATTGAATACTGAATCTAAGTCCAGAAAATTTGTTGTTCATTTTTCCATTCCCATTTTCATCATTTTACCTTTATGAATATTTTCTTCCTTCCTTTCTTTCTTTCTTTCTCCCTGTGACTGTATTTTGGAGTACTGTTTTGGTTTTGTTTGCTTGTTTTTTTGTTGTTGTTTTGGGTTTTTTTATTTTTTTTATTTTATTTTTTATTTTAATTTTGCTTAAGGTAGGAATTTTGTCTTGGAATTTTTTATCAAACATTGATAATTCCATTCTTTATATTGTCTGTTAATGTTGTGACCAAGCAGATCGAAAAAAAATTCATGTGATTGGGGTACATATTCCCTTTGATTGGGATGTGTATTCACATTGTAAGTATATGGAGGTTTTTCCTTTTGCAGATGAAGTCGTGCAGTGTTCTTCAGAAAATTTGCTGAATCTTTCTATAACCTGATGGAATTCTCATCTGCCTATAAAAGTAGTTGTAAAGATATGTGAAACGTAACTGAACCAATCAATTACTATAGATACATAACAATTCATGTGGTAATGTTGATATAGGCATTTATTTTCATCACGCTTCCAAAATTTCTCTTGGGTGCTCTTCCTTTCCTCTCAGATTTGTAAAATTAATCAACCCAGACCAGAGATGTGACTTTTGGAAGAGCCAGTGCTTGGTTTGTATATAACAATAAGTTGAAAAAACCTTGGTCTGCCACATCTTTTAAGGAAGCTAATACCATCATGATTGATTGTGTCATTCACTTGAGATCAAATAGAAATATATTGATCATATGATTAGCCCTTAATTGGGCACCTCCTTCTAAAGTTCTCATTAGAACTTGTTAGAAAACAGAATGTGATTTTTGGTCCTTCCTCATTCAAAGCTGCTGGGTGAAAATGAACTTTTAGAAACAATCTAGAATTCATTTGTCAGGATAATAACAGTTCGCTGTAACAATTCTTTCTGCCTCTTCTCGCTCCCCCTACCCACATTAATTATAATGCTCTAACAGAACAGAGCTTGATTCCCTTTTTTATTAAGGTTGTTTCATTCCATTATTGATTAAGCTTATTTCCCATGGTAAATAACCTTCCTGTCAAAAAATGATTTATGAAAGCCAGTGATCTTTCTTTTTCCAGTTTGCTTTTCCTGTGGTTCCATATTACATATTATATCCTGCTGACTGGTTTGGGCGGTCTTTGAATCTACAGTTACTGTCCTCATTAAGAGAACTGAAATTCATTGTTATAAAAAAGCTTGGACATTTATCAGGTGAATCGTTCAATTTTAAGTTAGAAACACAAGTATCTTTCTAGTGTGAGTGTATAGTCTTGTGATATGCCTTTAAATCTTCAAAATGTTAATCAGATAAGGTCACCCTGCTTTGCACTTTTGGAGACTAGCTCCTTGGAAGCAACGTCCTTCATTAACTTTTTTTCTGTGTCTTCTGGAATATAACAACCACTGACCACAAAGAAACTCTTCCCAACACAATCCCTCAAAAAAATCTATATATTTGCATTTGAAATCATACACTTATGGAATGCTAGTTTTCCACTTTGGATGGCAGTCTTTCTTTTTTCCACCATAATGTGTTTCTGTGTCTGTATATAAAATGCAAAAGAGCTCCTCTGGAAGAGAACGACTCTGTTTTGTGCAACTCTTGAGATGGAGTAAGTGTGGTTCTGTTCTAATGAGATTTGTTCTGTTATATCAACAAACCTTTTGTCTTCGGTTTTAAGATAAACTATGAGTCTTGTGAGTCCTTTTTTTACTACATGGAAAACCTGAACAAGATACAGGGCGTGTCTAACCTCCTTATTGTACAGGATGCATGTAACCTGTTTGTGGATGAAAACTGCTCAGAGGTTTATGTCTTGACTATATCAAGAGCTGAGCACCTTTCCAGGCAGTGGCTTATCCAAAACCACTGTCATGTAAATTTCTTTCATATTCTCAAAACAAAGTCTTGATCTGCATCTGGGCTTCCTCTGCTGTCTTTCTAAATTGCATCTGTGCCTTCTGTTTTCCATTCATGACGTTCCAAATATACAGTCCTCTATTTGGAATATGTGTTTCAGGACAAACAGCTCAAGTCCAAAGGGAATGTAGCCTGTCTTTTGGGTTGCAGGATGGTAGCTGTCTTTTGTTCTGTGCCTAGCATTGCAGAGTTCCAATCCGCAAGCACATTTTCTCTGCAATAGAATAATACAAATGAACAGTCTTAAAAATCCCCACTCTATTAAGGAATGTCACTGCTTTTCAAAATCCTGAAGAAGGCTGACTGTACTGCGCCAGCTTTAGTGACATTTCCACATAATTCACATTACAATTCTGTATAGATATTGCATTAGACAGACCTAAAAAGAAAAAATATTGCTCTTACATACCCTTGAACAGTCTCATGAAAATCCTAGTGCTTATAAGTGAAAAAGCATAAAGCAAAACCTAATACTATCATTGCTTTAATTCTCAGTCTTTGTTCCTTCCAGTCGGGGCTCTTAATAGAAACTAATGGTAACTACATAATCAGGATATTTTCTTTTCTGAGTCAGTAGCAGAATTAGAGTCAGGAAAAGATAGCAGGCTGACATTTGATGTTTTTAATACCTAAAGCCAGCTTCAAAGAGAATGAGGCAATGTCACAAACCAAACAAATCATCAGAGACAAATACTTTTCACCTGTAGTAGCTCTGTCCTTAGAATTAATTTTGATAAGAAGCATTTTACAAATATGTTGGGGTTTTTTTCTCCTTGAATCCTGCTTACTCTGCAAAAAATAAAAAATAGGGTCATTTTTCTTGTCTGCTGTTGTGGGGCCGTAATATTTCAACTCTCACAGATTTTGAAAGGACCACTTGATCCTGTGACAGGTGATAAAATCAAAGGGGCCAGTAAAGAACAATGCTTTCTTGCTTTCTCTTAGAGAGTGGTTTCTCTTAACGTGCTGTTCGCTGCTTGTGGACAGCAGGTCCTTGGGTTTCTGAGATCAGAGGTTCTTCTCGGTGTCAAAGATGTTTCTGTTCTCACATTTTGCGCAGTAACTGAACTCCTGAGATCTCATCACTGTTATCCCTCTTTAAGAGATGGGGAACTGAAGTACAGAGAGCCCAGCATTTCAGCTAGACTTTAGAAAATTGAAAGTTGGAGCTAAGTGTCAGGCTCTGATCCTGCCTTATCACACAGCCTGGGTAGTGGGGTTGTGGTTGACAGTGATGGTCCGTGTGCTGTAATAAAGTGATAGCTGGAGCTATGCACCAGCCCCCTCAGCAGTCACTTTCTGCGTAACTGAATTTTGTTGCATATTAAAGTAAATTAACTCATGATTGTGAAACAGCTACCCAAACCTCAAAATTTCCCAGAATGCTGTCTGCAATAGTTAACAATTCTTAAACTCAAATATAGAGTTTTGTCTTTCCGAAACAAAAATAAAGGTTCTTATTGTGCCCTGAGCTGCTGTGTGGCTTTTCATTATACAGCATATACTGTAGAAAGGATCTTGATTATAAAGATGCACTCATAACCTATTTGAATTAGAGAATAGTGGAATAATAATATTAAGTAATCAAATCAAACAAGTTATATTTCATTACAATAGGCCAATGAAGTTTAAAAAATATTTGGAGCACATGTAATTTTACCTTCTTGTTGAGGTGTAACTATTGAAAAAATTATTTTACCACATTAATTTTAAGCCTTTTTGGTCTAGGTTCCTTTAAGTCTTCTTAGAAATTTGCAAAAATTACTTGCTGATGTCTCTGTTGGTCTGGAGGGGAGATATGAATTAAACACTGAATTGAGAGATTAAAAGGACTGACTTTGTAATGTGCTTTAAGGACTTAGAGCGAAGTGGAAGAGAAGACTATGCATCTTTAAATGATCTGGTCTCACTTCTGATTGTAAAATGCACAGGACTGGGGAGGCCTAAAGCACCATCTTGGATATTCATGATGTTCTATTTGAAGCACCTAGTGTTTTCTGGGGATCAGATGCACCATCCAGTACCTCTGGAGCTGTTAGCATCCTGTCCTCCCTGAAGCCTGTGCACTGGCTGCTCTGACTGGTCCTCCTGGGGACAACTTCTAGGAGTGGATCTGAAGAACTTTAAGTTTTGCACTTTTGGCAGGACTAAGAATATTGCACACTTTGTAATGTACATTTCCAAAACAATAGCCTAAGGCTACGCAGGGACAAAGCCAGGCATGTGACTCTGGACTTGGAACTGCTGCTGCAGTTCTCTCACTTTCAATTTCATTACTTCTAGCTGAGAAACTTTGTCATTGTTTCACAGTTTCAGTGAACATGGGTCTTTTTCTTGTGGTGGATCTGTTCTTCCTTACTCCAGATCTTCACTGGGTTTATTCATTGCCCATGCGTTCGTTATAAATCATCATTTGACAGTAAAAGTGTTTGTGCCTCTAAGCATTTTGAATTCATCGCCTCGAAATAACTCACCATCCTTGAAATCATGGGGACTGAGGCATCCTTTTTGTTTATTACTTAGAAGTGTAGATAGATTTGAACAGAGAAACAGATGAATTCAATTGCTTCTAAACTTTCAATTTGAGGTAAAGCCTCAAATGATGACATTTATGGTCACATTCTTTGTCTGACACTAAGGGAGTCCATCTGGTGGGCTTCCTAGAATTTCAAATCGTGAGAGTTTCTTGGTTTCCTGGAATTTGTGTTTTCTTGAATGCTGTCAATGGCACAGAGCCAAAAGTCTGTGTTATACACAGCATCCACTGTCTTACCAAAGCAGAAATAAGAAAAGGCCATATAAATGGTGTGGTTTTATCTTCCCAAATTTTTAAATAATGTTTAGAGAATTCTTTTTCTATTGTGCTATATTTCAGTGACTTCGGGCATCAAACTTTTGTTTTAGTAGGAGGCATAACATCTGAGAAAAGAGCTGTATATTTCAGAGGCAGTGAAGTATTCCAATTTCCAGAAATAAGCATGCTAGGAAGTAACGCTCTGATTAGTTGAAGTGTCTGACATTAGGGATTCAACCATAAAAAATGGCCAAGGAGGAATCAGGAGGCTCAGCAGGGACATTGGAGATGCAGGAGATGTACGCATTCCACAAATTTTGCAGTAAATGCCTTGAGTTCAGCATTCAAAAAGGATGGCTGGTTCTAAAAATAAATAGGAGGATATTGCTTAGGGCGTCATGTGTTCTGGCCCATCACCTTGCAGTGATTACTATTATTGTGCTTAGTAAGTCAGATTGGCTTTGATTTTTTTTTTTTTCAATATCTTGGATTGATTTTATATTCTTGGTATATTTTGTCCAGAATCTTCTAAAATATGATAGTCTAAAAATAAACCCTGAATTAAGACAATCACGCACAGATACATTGCAAAATAATTATCTCTGAATGGTCACTTGAAGATTATTACTCTGTCCATGAAAGAGCTTCAATCTTTTGAAATCTGTAAGTTTAGAACCTGCAGGAAACTTCCCTCCCTTTGCTCCACAGCTCTGGGGGAAGTACAGGACTAAGCCCAGAATGTAGATGATAAGAAATATACTGCGACAGGACTTACTATAAACCTAAACAGGATAGAGTTAGCTTGTTATACTTTGAGTTTGAAAATCACACAAAGACCTATCTTCTATACAGCAAATCATTTTCGTTTTTATATGCTTATTCTGGTTTCCCTTTAAAATGCTTTGGCTTAATAGTTGTGAACAAAATAATGTTCAAAAGAAAAATCTTTAGGAGTAAATAAATGAGGCACTTCCCTTGTAGGCATATTTTTAGATAAGGTAATTTGACCACAATGCATCTGTAGTCATCAAGTATTTAAATAGCAAATACATGGAATGGATGAATAGAATTTACTAGGAGAGCCGAATAACGGCTGCAGATGCACTTGGCAGTTTTATTATGGAGGTATTTCATTGTGGCTATGCAGTTTTACATGGCAGGAAGTTTACAGATACTGTGCTCAAAGCTTGAGCGTAATATTTGTCTTCTTGACCATAATAATGGCCCCCATAATAAGGGGCCTAACTCTGCAAAGAGATCAGTAAGTCCTCTCCAGAATACCTCTCCTTTCTCTGGGATGTATGTGGTGCCTTATTTTCTGGTGCACTTTCAGTTCAGCTTTGGAAGAACAGAACCCTTCTGGAGTTGAAGATAGTGAAACAGGTGAAAAGAGTGTCCATAAAGAGAGGAAATCCCTGTCTTATGAGGGGAATAAAATGAGCTCCCGATGGCTTGCAAAAGGTCTGTTCTTATGAAAGAACTGTTAGAAAACTCTGCTAAGCACACAGTTCTGGGAGACTCCTTTCCTCCTCTTGGTTACTTATACATAAGAAAAAGTTGAGTCATTGCATCCTGAACTCATACTGCCCTGCTAGAATGAGCACCTTATATGCTATGCTACCAGAAATCAACACAGAATTTGGGTTACATGCATGGCACATTATGCATTATATGGGAAAATGTTTCTTTATTTCTTTCATTTTTTCTTTTCAGAAAAAAAAAAAAAGGATAGCTGAGGGGAGAAGTGTAATAAAAGAGGCAGCAGAGTTAATGATTTGTGACCTTGGTTGCTCCCACTGATACACCTACTGCTGACTGCTACTGAATTCAGAAGTCCATTACCATCTTGGCTTGCTGTCCATAACTGCAGAAACCATGTTTACCAACTAGTGCAAGAGAGAACAGTAGAGAAAGAGATATTATTTTCAAACTCTTGAGAGCTTATTATACAATCTGTGGAGACTGAAACGCCTACATTATAAACTGTATTGAAGCACTTGACAATGTCCTTTACTCAGTTTCAGTAAAGTGTATTAATAAGATTTTTATATTACTTGCATTCTAAAGCATGATGCCATTATTTGATCTGTAAGAGCATAGTCTTACTGAAAAATACAGATGGGAAATGCTTTCACCCCTCTCCTGTGTTCACAGTGTCAGCTTATCCAGTTTCCATCTGCCTCCAAATATGAATATCTTTGTGGGATACTGACATTTTTACGTCTGGCCATGCCACTGATGCGCAGATGTTTCATGAAGCAAGGTAGAGCAATTCATACTTCCCTTATTGATTGTTCCTTTGTCAGTACATTTGGGAGCAGAATCAAGTCAAGTATTCTCAGCTATGTAGGCAACACTGAATTTTGTTGCCCCACAGATGAAGACAAAAATGATCTGATTGGCCTTCACTGTTGGGTTGGCAGCACAGGATCCTATGGTGATGAATAGATTTCAGAGATGAGACCAAGACTGGGTGAGAACACTGGCTCTTGGGGGAATGAGTTCACTGGAGGCTGAAAGGTGTTGCGAGGTTTTAACTAGGGAGCTAGGAACTGTTGATGAGAAGTCCAGGAGCAAAGTCTGGAGAAGTCCAGGAACAAAGTCTGGAGAAGTCCAGGAACAAAGTCTGAAAAAGCTTTAGGGGAAGAATGGACAAGAAGACAGATGTGGGCTATAAGTGGTGGGTTTTTCTTGGTTGATTTTTGGAAGAGTCAGTGAGTTACACCAAGGGATTATAAGTACATAATAATTTGTTAATTTTCTGTCTTCCTCATCTACCAGAGTATTAACTCTCTCTCTGCTGCTGTGTATGGTCTGCCCTCACATCCTAGCAATGAAGTTCCCAGGAGCAGGCTTTATTAATCTTTCTGTTGTTTTGTGACTGCTGAGAGTGATGCAGTGTGCCTCATCTGGTTTATGTCTGCCCTGAGGAAAGGAAAGATGTTGGGAAAGGGCACAAAGCTCTGTAGGGCTACTGGGGGCCTGGGCAGAAAGTCTGGCTGCTGTGCTGCCATTGAAGAGGATACTGCAAGCACTGCTGCAACCCAGGGACCCATCTACCACAGCTGGCTGTCCCACACATCAGTGGGAGAGAGGAGCTGACTGTGTTAAGCATCTGCCTTCTTTGCCTCTTAATGTCTAATAATTTTCAACAGTGCATATTTTTGCATAATCAAAAAGCGAATATTGTCATGAGGTTGAACGAATATAGTTTCATAGCACCAAGACCACTGTATCTAATACTGCCCTGGAAGCCCCCATCAGTGGTGGGACCTCATATTGCTAACCCATCTTATAGTTTAGTTAGAGGATTTCAGCTCATTTTAATTTACTTTTACCTGATTTATATGTCAAGGGAATCTTATTAAAGCTTTTAAAGTACTTTTGGATCACTTGGATGGAAGGTACTAGGGAGATATTCTATGCAGCCATAACTGCTCATTTAACAAGCAGACTTAACTATGTGTTGCAATTACAAAAACATTTTATTTTCCTTATATTGTTATGATTTATTTCCATTTCTATTTAGAAAGGAAAGTTACAATGTAATTTTTTTTGTATTTTCTCAAAGCTTTTTAAACAGGTTTGTTGGCCTCCCTTTAAATTTCCTCTGACTAGATGTTTCTCTCTATGTGAACTGCCTTAACACATATAGACAATCAGGATGAATAAGAAATTGTGCTTAATTAATTCTGTACTAAGGTGGTTTGCAGTTTTTAGTGTGTGATTTGGTCTAGATTGAAGTGACACTCATTGTATCAGTTTGTTTGCAACAGGGCAAGTAATAATGCTACATCCATGTTTTAAGTAAAACATAAAATTCCAGGTACACTTATCCTGGAGCTTAGCAGTTCCCTCCCACTTCCACTCTGAAGAGTGAAATCTAGCATCAGCAGTCTGGCTATGACTAAAGTATTTCCTTTAACAAAAGTCTTTAGGAAGTGCTCCAAAATAATCTAAAATGGAGGTTGAGCAATGGCTTTATAGCACTCCATTGAGCCCTTCTGTGTGCCAGTATATATTTTTCATCCTTAGCTTAAGGTTGTATTAATAAAGAAGGGGTCTGCTGCACATTATGCATCTCCTGATCTCGGCTATTTCACAGGAACAGTAAGCTATGAAACTTTAGAGTGATTTTTTTTCTATAATAATCTGCTTCTGTTCCTACTGATGAGGATCCAGTGCTCCTCTTTCTGACCTTCCAAGTTCAGCAGCCAATCAAGTCGGAACAGTTTCAGCAGTGTTAAACTTCACAGCTATTTCTGTTTCTCTGAGGTCTGTCCCCATCGATTTTTCAGGAGTCAGCATGCCAGGAATTCTTGTCAGATGTCAGCAAGCTTCAGAGTCACCAGCGATAACCTGCTGTCTCAGCACATCGTAGCAGAACAGAGCATTCATGTTGTTCTGTTCGTGATTGTCTAGTGAATTGGGAAAACATTGTGCAAAATACAGCAGCTTCACTAGTGGGAAAAATTGCTGAACAACACCTGCATAGTAAAGCAAGACCATCTGCTTATTTTCCCTACCCCCTATTTCTGTTTCTTAGTATCCATCTCGTTTTTGTCAGGCAGGATCATGCAGCTGCTTTGGTGAAAATATATATGAATCTATGTAAGGAAGAGAGAAAAGAGAGAGAAACTGAGAGCTGGACTGTGTTTTCATACAACATGGCATTTCCCTGTGGAACTGACTGCTACAAGATACCAGCAAGAACAGAAATTCACCAGTGCTCATTAAGCTGAGTGGGTTATTTATCAAGAACACGTACACATTTATGATTTTGTGTAGGTTTAAACCTGTTTACTTTAACCGAAAAGGGTTGATGGGATGTTAACTTTTCTTCCAGAGCATAAATTTTCTTGCTGAGGGAGAAGGGAAGAGGTACTTCTATTATCCCTACTTATTCTTGTGCTATGTGTGTGGCAGGTTTTATGTTTTCTTGTAGTGTCTAGTAGTGATTGCTGTCACAACCACTATATTATAGCCGATAAGTTTATTCTGGGTTAGTAATTTTTACACTCTAATACAAGTACTGTCCTTGGACAGTAAGAACACCTGCATTTTCTTTTTGTTATATGACACCTACGAAAGTAATGCTACGCTAAAATTTAGCAACTTCTGGTGGTGTGGGAGCAATTGTGCTCCTCCTTACTATAGGAGAAGATTTTGAGTGAACTTACATAAACCTATTCACTGTAACATGCTGGTTAAACTGAAGACAACTTGTATTGATTATTTTTCTTCTCCTCCTCCCCCCCTTTTTTTTTATTTCTTGTGCTTATCTATGTGGAGGACACAGGGAGTTTCTAACTATTTTTCCCTTAATCAGGCTGAGAAAAAAGGAGGGTTCTAAGGTCAGTTACAGTACAAGATGCTTTTTATAACCTTCATCATCCCATCTATTTCTTCTGCCTTAAGAAGAGAAGGTTTTGCCATGGCACCAATTATGATACAGTCTCTCACACAGGATTTTTCCATTCAGGCTTGTATTTGCTCTCACCATGAAGTCCCAGATCTCCCCAAGTGCTGTTTCGGTGATGTGAGCTTCTGACCTTTGGGAAACTATTCTGAACTTCATGAATTCCTTCATCCCTCACTTCTCTTATTACAGCCACTGGTTGCTATTTGTCTTATGCTGTGTTAGCAAAACACTGTGCAGATGGGGAATATAGATTTCTTCACTGAGGCTAAATTGGCAAAATATATAATGCAGTATCAATTGCCCTTGGTGCCCCAAATTCCTGCTTTCGTTAACTAGGCTGCAGCAACTGGTGATCTGTCCACTGGCTGGGGTAAGAATGGCAGAAAAAGTGAAGGTGCCTGTCTCAGGTTTTGTCCAATTTATCCTTTATGTACTTGGTGTAGTTCTTGTCTGCAGGGTTATCTGAGGTGCTTGCGTGCTTTACAGCAGTTATCCTCATAAATCCCTCACAATGTAAGGTAGTACTGTATATATCATTTACATACAAACAGTGAAGCGTGCTGAAGTTGCATGATTTGCCAGGTTTTCTATGACATCCATGACAGACATCTGTGTATCCAGACTCTTTGACCAGTCTGGTGCTCTAACTTCAGATTTTCCCAGTTTGGGACAGAACTACACATTCATTTTGAAAGCAGCTGAAATACTTCAGGACATTCCTGCTTTGCATGTTCAGCTGAGGGTAACACAGCTTGTTGAATAGAGCTTTTTAATTTGCCCAGTTAATGAAGGTGGTAGGCTGAATTGTCTCAAGATGTGGGGATTATAACTTCCAGGTGAGGGCATTGTAAAGAGGAGGTGGGAGTGTATGTTTGAAATCCCGTCTTTATCTTCAAAATGTAGGAGATGTTGAAACCTCCAGAGTCTGTTTATATGAATTCTAGTTGATGGGGGGGAAAGATACACAATATCTTCCTGAATTTCCTGGTAGAATGTGTTGGCAAGAGCCATAGGCTTGGGTGCAGGCAGCGTGCTGTCACTCTTGCTGCTTTGCACACCAGAACCTCCCTATTGCTCAGCTGTCTTTTGGGAGCAGGTGAGCTTTGCTGTGTCACAGGACAGGCGCACTGGTCTTGTGGCTGTGGGTGGAGGTGGGGGTTATTTTTTCTGTCAGGTCTCTGATGTGGCTGTGTGCACTGTCCCAGTTCTGAAACACTGCCAAAGGAGAGGCTGGACTTGCAGTGAGAGGGCGGAAGGAGCGCAGAAACAAATAAAGTGGGCATGAGGATAGAAGGTTTCTTTAAAGCTTCGCAAAGACAAAACAACAGATCCACCTTAGGATGAAAGTGAATTTAAACTCATAATTTTTCACCATGTGCAACATTGTGTATCTGTAATCCAAGGTGTGCTTATACTACTGCCATTATGATCAGAGTAAGAAAGTATTTAGCATGATATAGCTCTGCTTGGATCAGCTGGCTGGTATCTATAATATTTATATTCTTGAAGCTACTCAGGTCTAAATTCTGAAGTGAATTTAAGAAATTATAGCTTTTCTTTTTCATTATTTACTGATTTGGGGAATAATAAATAATATTTTCTTTTAAAGACTACTGTGTTGCAGCAGTTTTAACTATCCAGAGATAAGAAAAATGAGCATACTCAGTATTAAGTATGGGCTATTAAAGTAAATTTTTCTCTCAGGGCACATGCTGTTAGGAGCAATTATACATGGTCATTGAAAGAAGTCTTCTATTTCCAAGTTACAGTTAGCTCTGGTTGCTGCAGCGTGCACTGCAATGCATTTTGCAAAAAATAACATCCTCTGGTTAGGTAAGAAAGGACCGTGGCATTGTCGTGGCTATTGAGTATTTATTGTTTCTTTATTCCCATAGTTTGCAGCCACAGCCATACTTCAGCATAAGTTTATGAAGTGGTTGACTGCCCCAAAGCTCTCGCTTACACAGCTGTGCAAAATGAGAAGGAAGAAAGAAGTTTTCTCCACATCCTGGACCTCCTCAGAACTGCCAGTGCAGCTCCCCATGAGCAGTGTGGCTGGTCTGAGAGCGTGGGGCAGTCACAGAGTGTCGCTGCTGCTTTCAGTGTTTGGCTCTCTAAAAGGAGTATTGCTTCTGCCCAGACTGCAGCAGGATGACTGTATGTGGTGTGGTTACATACCACAGCCTGGCTGTCTGGATTGTTCTAGGAGGCACCTCCCACCAGAACTACAGAGCACAGGTAAAACTTGGGAGCCCTTGTATTCAGCCTTGCCCTTTCCTGCAACTGCTCATGGAGGGGTTCAGTAGGACTGTTGTGATCTCCTCAGGAGTGCAGGAGATGGTCTCTCTTGCTGTTTTTGGAGGGAGTTTCTTCTCTGCTTCAAAGCTTTAGAACTGTTTTTCTTTAAAAATAAAAGCTCCTTACCATCCGGCCACAACCTTGCACAATATGTACATTTCAAACTGTAAGGAATTTCTTATGATCAGGTTATAATCTGTCAACTGCTCAGAAGTCTTTAAGTTAAAGATGTGCAGTGCAGACTAAAGTTGCTCTCTATATTGTTTTCTGAGGTGAGTGGAAAGAGAAGGGAGGAAAAAAAGACACTTGAAAGTGTTTTAATTGCACAGGGATGTCATTGCCTCTAGCAAGAGTTCTCCTGCTTCTGTCATAAATTTTTCATATTGCCTCATGAGAGTGAAAACTGGAAACTTTACCCTCTAAGTAAAAGTCGATGAACCTCGTATCAGCCTCAGATCCCAGTAGCCTTGCAGTCGGGAATATTAATTTAATTAAGATTGCTACAATAAATTCTGTGAGGGAACTCTCCTGGCATCTAAGGTAACTCCTGCAAAGGAGGAGGGGTAAAAACAGCCGAGCCAGATCTGATGGAGGGAGGTACAGCAGTACAATGTCCTCAGAACAGTCGTACACTTACCAGAAGTGACAGCTAAGAGACACGTGAGACCTCCTAAAATAGATGACAGAGGTTTTAGCCAGGAAAAAGCCCATGATCACGCCTAGTGTGATCATTTTATTCTCACCACACTGACCCATCTGCAGTCTGAGACAACAAGGCAAAAGGTGTTTAAAAACGCCTCTCCCTTGGGAAGCAGGAGGCGGTTGCACAGGATGGCACAGTTCGGGCTGTCCCTGCCCCACAGCAGACACTGAAACCTCTAAGACGAATATACTCTTGGCAGCAGCCTGTGCAGAAGGGAGCTAATGAGCTCCTTTCACTCTGTGCTGTGTATGGTGACAGGGGGACAGGTAAACCAGGGACGTGCAGTCCCCTGCAACTTCACACTGGGTGTTTTAATTTCCTGAATTAGGTGGGGGTTTAGAACTGGATTACAGGTGATAGTTGACATGGTTTACCCAGGAGTTGTGCCACTGCAGTGATGGTACTGCGTCTTTCAAGTCAGGCAGCTGAGACTGGCTGAAGCTCCAAAAGAGATAACAAGCAGGTACCACATGTCAATTACAACTTTTTTTTTCCGTGTGTTTTTTTTCTCCTGAAAATGGAAACTGGGCCACGGAATCAGTGCCGCAGTGATACCAGGATTCTACAAAACTCTAGGAAAATGATATCCCGAAGTTAAATTATTTCACATTATTGGCTATAAAAATAAAACAGAACTCTCTGGGAAGTTCAGTCTGAAATGAGAAGTTTAGTAATTGAGCTTATTATGTGGCTGTTAAAGGCTGAGATTTGCTTAAGAGAGGGGTTGAGCGGAGTGTGTGTGTGTCACCACAAAGGGAGGTGGGAGACTTCTGCTTTCAGGCTCTGTTTCTAAACCCAAGACAATATATTTCTTTATATTAAAATAATTTTTAATGTAAGTAGTTACTGTTTTATTTTCTCAGACACTATTAAAAGTATTTATTAGACAATTTGAGTGTTTAGTGTTACAAGATAAGCAAACCAAGAAAGAAGTTTCTCTTTGCTCTCTAGGCTTTTCTGTTCCTGCAAATCTGTTGCTGTCTCAAATGATAGGAAGGGCATCATTTGCTAACAACTACTGAACGCTGAGACACAACTCGGCACTCTGCTTGAGCTGGGCTGCCCTTCACATCATCTAGTTGGAATCTGTTTTGGTTCATTTTCTTCAGTAAGGGTGCTGATGGTGTGATATGCTTTCTAGACCAACTGAAGGTATGGGAGACAGCCCCGGAATACTTCCTAGAATAAATTGTCGCCAGTGGCACAAACCAGTAAGAAACTATAGACTGTGATATGAGGAGGAGCAAGTCTGGTGAAATGGGCAGAGATGCTTTCGAGCTGCAGACCACCTGTAAGGGGAAAAGGATTATGGAATTCAATAGATTAAGTCTGGTTTTTATTTCCTAAAATCCTCATTGAACATGATTTGTATTTTATTCATGAGATTTAAAAATTGAGTTGAATAACTAAGCTGACAGAGACCACGAAATGGCTACAAGGGTACTAAAAATAAAGCAGCAAGAAGTAGAAAACAGCAAACAGCCATTTGTGTGTCTCGGGCTTTTATTGTTTTTAAATTAAGTAAGCTTGGATGTAGCATGATTTTTTTTTTCTTGCCCAGTCTTCTCTCTGCCCTTTCCTAAATGGCACATTTCAGTAAGATGCATAGATTGGTGTTACTGCAGGCATTGGTGAGCCCTTAACTGCAGTATCTGTTCCTCATATTCCTTCAGGGTTTATTTGCAAAAGGGCAGCATAGCCAAATGTGATATTTGGCCTCTGGTTCCTATTAAAAGAAAACAAATGCAGTGCTATAGGAAGGCTCCCTTGTTTCAAGGCAACTGTAACAAGCAAAGTAAAAGCTCTTTCCTGGATTTTAGACTTTATGTATGACAGTACTGGGCAGGAACTATAGAGAGGAAAGACAAAAGTAACCATTTTCATGGATAATCTTGTAGTCACTGGATATCAACAGTAAATGCTAATGACTGCTGGCCAGTGAAAGTGGCTGCCAAGTTCAAATAAAATGATCTTCCTTTTGTTTTTTTTTTTTTCCTCCAAAATGCTAGGTTTGTGCTCATTGGATCAAGCGTTCTTATTCCCAGGAATAATGATAACTAATTCTGTTCTTGTTAGTGCTGTAATAAATTTTGAACAACTCTTTGAAGCTGCACGTATGGTCTACCTTGGGAATGGGGTAGGCCTAATCTTCCATCTGCTTAAGCTATAATCTTTCAAAATTCCCATCTGACGTGATTTTTGTGAACGTGAGACTCAGTACCCCACCCCTTTGAAAGAAGTAAAAATAAAATGCAGGAAAATAACAGGGAGTTTGAAATGCTTATGGAAAAACTTGCGTTACTCTTTTAATATGTTATTACTGGTGTCACAGTATTATAATGGTAGGCACATCTGAAGTGGATAAAGGGGATTATGCATGGCCTCAAGCATTCTTCATGACCTTGAACATTATGCATGACCACAAACATGCTTCCAAAACAATGGGATAACACCTCTTTTTTAAGCAGGCGGGCAAATACACTGTTTTATTTGGAAGCTTATTCTGGAAGGTTCCTGGTCAAGCGTGTTGCTGCAGTTGGGCATTTCTAAGGTGTTATTTCATCTTAAAGGGTTAACAGAGTTACAAGCTGGCTTCTAGCTAGCTTTCATCCTTCCACATGTATGCATACGCTGTACCTTCTCTGTAGCACGTGGGGTTCAATATAACTACTAATGCCTAAACAACTTTTCCTTTATCATTTTAATGTAATCACATAAGATTCTAGGGGCTTTTTCACTATAGAAAATTTTCTGCCAAAATACATTTCTTCTTATTTTTTACATTCATGGTCTTTTTTTACTTTCTGCCCTCTGAGCTAGTGTCTGGTTTCATATTAATATGTTTAGCTCCTTATCATGCAGTAATACAAAATGGGAAATGCTGATGTAATCCTGAGAGAGTTATGCTATAAGGATTTTGCTTTCAACAAGAAACAATACAGTTTGTAGAAAATATGAGAGAGAAGCCAAGGTCTCCAGATCATATTGGTTAATAGATTGATCCTGGTCCCAGGGGCCAATCTTATTAGTATTGTTCACTTGGGGAGTGGGGGGGGGGGGGGTTTAACACCTTTTTGCGTCAGCATGCCCACCATCTACAGGATCTGGGCTTTTTGCTTCTCCCCTGGCACGCATGGGATTTACTAAGATTTGTAGCTTGGTTCACTGAAAATGAGAATCTTGCTTTTTAATACAAATTCAGATAAATGTTTAAGATGTATCTCTTCTGGAAAGATGTCCAAAAGTATATTCACCAGGGCTGAACTTCTGAGTGGGCAAAATCAGTCACATCTTTCTTAACGCTGTTCTTTATAACTGTATTATTTGGAGTAGGAAAAGGGAAATATGTCCTGAATCTGGGCCTTTAGCCAGAGTTGAACCCAAAAGATAAATTATATAAGGAGCAAAGTAAGATGATAGGTTCCAGTAAATGTGGCAGATAATTCTTTTGTTTTAATGAGCTACCATACTGAAGCTGAGGAATTCTGTCAGAGCTATGAGCTGCTTGTCTTGCAGGCACTGGTGGGTCTGAATGGCCCTGATCAGCCTCACATGGCCCTAACCTCCCTCTGTCTTGGAGCCAGTGGTGCTGAGCCCCAGTGTGTGGGCTCTGGGTGGCCAGCCCCATTGCCAAGGGCCCCACACTGTGGCTCCTTTCCTGTCCTCCCTTCTCACTGCTCCTGACAGGGTCCCTCCATGGACAGGGCACAGGCTGGGTTTCCCACCTTGTCTGTGGCTGTTGGTGTCCCTGTGAGTGGCAGGCATCAGCTCTGCCTGCAGTGGGCAAAGCCTGGGGGCTACAGCCCATGCTGAAGGGCAGGTTCTGGGGTCACCCTCCACTCCCAGCTCCCTGACACCCCCTCTGCCAGCTGGAGTTTGCTTAGAGAAACCTCCTCATAATAAACTCCTGAGGGCTGAAGGTTTCTTACCTCTGCCAACAACAGTATGAATGGGTGAATGAAGACAAGAAATTACATAAGTGAGTGGGAATCTTCTGGAAGTTGCTCCAGTGCCCAAGTAGCATGTCATGGGACAAACCAGGAAAGAGGATATTATTCCCTTGTCTCAGTTCTGGCCATGAGCACAGGCATTTGTGCCATACAGCACAGGACACCTTGGCTCATCAGAAGCCCACATGAGCTATGGGATGTCCATAGATGCGTGCTGTGGGGCAAGGGAGCAACATGGGGTTTTCACTGTTTCTGCTGTGTGAAGGCATGGTAGGTGCTGTTAGACGGCTGATGATGTATGCTGGGGAGGGACTCTTCATTAGGGACTGTAGTGACAGGACAAGGGGTAATGGGTTCAAACTTCAGCCAGGGAAGTTCAAGTTAGATATAAGGAAGAAGTTCTTTACTGTAAGGGTGGTGAGGCACTGGAATGGGTTTTCCAAGGAAGTTGTGAATACTCCATCCTTGGGAGCTCTCAGGGCCGGATTGGACAGAGCCTTGGCTGACATGGTTCAGTGTGAGGTGTCCCTGCCCATGGCAGGGGGGTTGGAACTAGATGATCTTAAGGTCGTTTCTAACCCTAATTATTCTATGATTCTATGAGATGGTGGCTATGGATGACCCAGTGAGTGCCTGCCAGAAGCTGTCTGAGCTGTCTTTTGAACTGCTGGATGGGGAGATTTCCCTTCTCTAGATAACCATCTGTGCATGGTAGGGCGCAGAAAGCAGGGAGGAGATGATCAGGCGTGCTTCTTCTTGCAACATTGGCACAGGCTGGCTCTTTCCTCAGCCTTTAAAGTAAATTCAGACATTGGGCTAACTGCTGTTCTGAAGGTAGAAAGTTTCATAGTTTTGCCTTTCTGACAGGCAGCCCATGGCTCTGCTTATGCCTTCCCAGAGCTATGCCTGCCTTTTTGCTCCCCCTCCTCCCAGCTGTGGATAAAACGCTAACAAAGCAGCCGGTGTCTTCCTATCAGGTGGGTCTTTATTTTTCCCCTCTTGTTGCTATTGTGCTGGCAATTCCAGCTGCAAATGTTGTGTTTGACCTTCAGTGAGGGAGCCTGGTGATTTGAATTCATTTCAAACAGTTTTTTGACAGCAAGCCTTAACCAAAGCCCTTAAGGTTTCCCCTACAAAAGCGTCATGACAGTTTTGCTTAAGGCTTACAATGGTCAATGCAAGTGGAAGTAGTTTGTAAACTGTAAATGACCTTATTAACTTCCTTGCAGTACTGGAACGAAGCCCAGGTCTTTGCTAGGCTGAATCTTAAGAGCTGAAGCAGAAGCCCTCTTATACTTCTCATCATCGCAAATCAAACTCTGTGGGAGATGCATGATGCTGCTGAGACTCTTCTGATGTGATGGAAGATGAGAATATTTGGAGATGATGTTAATTATTCAGAGTTCAACCTTTTGCTTATTCAGTCTTCATAGTCAGAGCCAGATGATTGCCTGTTTTCCTGGTAAAACCAGGTGGTTGCAGTATGGATAAAGCAATGTGCTTGGCCTCACTCACTATCAGTGGGATAATGCAAAGGGAAGGCTTGCACTTGGTCCTGCTTTTGTCTGCTGGGCTCCTTGCCTGTTGGTTTGGATTCCAGTTCTTCAGCCACAGTATTAGCATACCTTCATTAGGAGGTCCAGAAGGACATAAGTAATGGTCAGACTCCTTTCTGGATTAGGTGCTGGGACTCAGCAGTTTAGCTCTAGTGTGTCAAAAGGCCATTGGTTAAGATGCTTATTTTCCCACCTACCTTCCCATTATTTTTTCTTCAGACCAGGTGCCTGTAAATACCAATAATGATTGCTAACAGTTCTGTCTTCCTAACCATAATGTTATCATCTATGCCTTATGTCATATTTGTTACTCACCAGACCTGCTATGACCATGTATGAAAAGTACAAAACAACATTCTGTCCTTAAAAATAATTGCACTCCTTATGAGAGCCAGAATTTTATTCTTGGTTGCCAAGGTAGGCAGCCACAACCATGAATAGTATGTTTCTGAGTTAAATTACAGATGGTAATCCGGAGCTTGGGACTAGAAGATGCCTTGAGTCTCGTCATCTGCTGTTGTAGCTGGTGCAGTCCCAGAGTTGCTCTTCAGCCATCTTAACAGCACTTGAATAGGTTTTGTTAGCGCATTTTTGTTGTTGCTTGGGATGTTTGTGTAGTTTTTTTATTAATTGTAAAGCTGTTTTAGACTGTTGCAACTCTAATTGGTCAAACCCTTTCTAATCACTGGCCTAAACCTGTAGTTGATTTATACCTACTTGTCCTGCTCTGTATGCTTTCAGGTGTCAGGTTTTTCCTTCTCAGTATTTACTGTTTTCTTGTCCTGCTATATTCAAGGAGCATCCTCTCAACTGTTACCATTACTTTTTGTCCTGTCAGAACTTGTTCCATTGGTAGTCTTACTAGCTTGCATTTACCCATCTTACCTTTAGATTTTTGCCTCTTAAATTCAACATTTGCTATTCTCCAGCTATACAGTAGCAATTCAACATCAAAAGCTTATTTAAAACGCCCTGAAGCCAAAGGAGTGACTTTGGAGGGAGCAGGCTGATCCAGCAGTTTGCAGCTCATGTGAGGTCAGCATTGGTTCCTTTTGTCTATTACATTTTATATTTCCTTGGTTTTGTGGGCTCAGCGCAAATCAGAGCTGTCTTCCAACAGAACTTCTGGTCTTCATGATTTCATTTATTTCATTTTAAAATGTTTGTAAAACAAGAATAAGGTTGGAAATGAGGCATTTCTCTACAGAGAATATTGTAGTCCGAGAGCACACCTTTATATTATTTTCAATTTTGCTTTGGAAACTAATTTACTTGTTTATTACCCAATGTAAGGTAGTAAGTTGATGGTAGAAATTCTAAGGAAACAAAAAAAAAAGGATTGGCACCCTGTAGTTTCATTATATAAAGTAATAGGAAAGTTTTCATGGTCAGATATTTTTGGCCTAGGAATTAGAAGCAGATGAAATATTGACTTTGGCAGGATTCTGAACAAGAACATTTTGTCTCAAAAATTCTCAGGGAAAAAATTGTCATCTACAACAGACAACATGGTCTACATTGTTCATAGCCTCCTCTTATCGGTTATGATGTATAAGAACTATTCTCATCTTCTTTTGAACTTTATGCAAGATTTTAGTAAAACCTTTTAATCTGCCTGTTATCTTGAGCAACTTGATACAGAAATTCTCAGTATGACTGACCAGATGTTAAAGTCTTGTAATCCTTGTATTTTGAGAGTACGTGCATTTCTTTTAGTTCAGGTTCTGGATTTAAACCAAAACTCTATTCATTCCCAGTCTGTTTCTAAACTAGACCTAAAAGAACATTATAACATGGCTCTTTTTAATTAGTCTGATTGTTCTCCATCTCAGGGAACTTGCAACAGTCAGGCTCTGTGCTGAGCAATCCTAGAAGTAGGAGCTTGAGTTGTCTCAGCTGTTCTGGAGAGCTGTACTTAACTCATAGAGGAGAAATTGAGTTAACCTCAGGGTGTTCCAAAGAATCTTGAAGGATTTCAGCTTACTCACACTTAGTATTTTGTTTTAATGGTGGTAGATAATATATGTTCTGTACAGATTAGTTAATTGCTAATGTTTTAAATAATGTCTTCTAAATTTAAAGAGATTCAGGATGTCTCGAAGAAGCAGATAGTGAAACTGCACCAAAGGAGAGGCAAGAACAGTCTTGCTTAATATATAGCCACTATTTTTACAGTTTTACTTCTGTACTAATCGCACCAAAGATGTTTATACTTTGGGCTGTTCAGCTAGCAATTCTAGACAGCGGTAGAGCTCCACCTGCTAAATCTGTTTGTAAATAGGTCTAGAATTATTTTGGCGCTGATAGGTGACATTTCACAGAACTTTTGAACAAGTTCATGGCAGTCCTTGTGGGCCGTCCAGTGACAGCACTATATTTCACTGTGAGTGCCAATTTCCCAAAGCGAGCTCCTAACCTTTCTAGAGCATGTCCAGGGAGACTTGTCAAAGATCCGAATGTCTTTCTCCTCAACTGCTTCCCCCTGTAATTTTCCCTTATAGATATTACTATCACATCCAGTATGGCTGTGATAGAAGAAACTTGTCTAGCTTGTGCTATGGCAAGAGAAATGACTTTTCAGAGAAGCTCTGTAAGTTGTAACTTGCTACTTTTTAAGCAGTTTGGAAATGCCTAACTTTATATGTCTTATTGACAGTGCAGGTATTCATGATTATGTTTTCAGGAAAGTCACTAGCATCTTCTATAACTGGAGAACTTGCTTTCAATGAAAGGCTGCTGGGGAAAAAAAAACGGAAAGGCATGTTGTTAATCTGGGAACTGTACCTGTCACAGAATCTGTTTTCTTTCTCTTCCTTACAGCAACTTAGAAATCTCTAGAGAAGAATGGTAACGTGGCTGATTTCTCTCAGAACAAGCATATGCACAATGTACTTGAAATCTGTCATTTTCTAAACACTGGACTTTGCTTAGGAATATCTTTATATATAGACACGTTGCACCCCTTAACTGTGGTTCAGACCTCTGTGAACTGGCCTTGTCAGTGGGGGCCTCGTAGGTGCTATAGAGAGGTAAAACCAAATCAGTGTCAGATGCAAGCCTCTTTGTTTAGTTAACACAAAACATTGAGCTGTAGAGTCTTTGGTCCCTGCAAGAATGACTGGCTCTGCAGGCAGAATGGGAAGGGATGCAGAAGCCTTGGGTTTGCTGTCTGAAGAGACTCTCTTGAAGGCTTCTCCACCATCCTGGAGCACAAGCCTGATGAGGAACGGCTGAGGGAACTGGGGGTGTTTAGTTTGGAGAAGAGAAGGCTCAGGGAGGACCTTGCTCTCTACAACTACTTGAAAGGAGGCTGTAGTGAGGTGGGGGTTGGTCTCTTCTCCCAAGTAACAAGTGACAGGACAAAAGGAAAGAGCCTCAAGCTGCACCAGGGGAGGTTTAGACTGGATATTAGGGGTGATTTTTTTCACCAAAAGGTGATCAGGCATTGGAACAGGCTGCCCAGGGCAGCAGTGGAATCACCATTCCTGGAAGCATTCAGAAACTGTGTAGATGTGGCCCTCAGTGACATGGTTTAGTGGTGGCCTTGGCAGTGCTGGGATAATGGTTGGACTTGATGATCTTAAAAGTCTTTTCCAGTTGATTCTATGCCTGTGTGATTTACTCACCTGAATGTTTCACATGCAAATTTGGGAAGGTTTTTTAAGCTTTAGCTTGATGTGTGGTGGCAGGGTATCTTGTGATGTTTCATTGCCTAAGCCATGGGGTTAATGTGGGCTAGTGCTTTTTCTCTTTTGGAATTAATATGCTGTCATGCAACTACAGCAAATTGTTATGTACAAGTATTGAATTATGAAACCGAAGTTGGATTAAATCTGAACTTCCTAACAGAAAGTGCACTTTAGAAATCATTTTGTCATTGGTGGAGTGTCACCCACAGGCCAGAGCACAGGTTTTCTGTTGTCTTTCATTTTGCTTGTACGTCCAGTGGTAAAAATCAGAGTTTGATCTGTGCACTCAGTATGATCCTAGACAAAGTGCCGGTTCTGCCATCTGCGGTAACAAGCTGGAGTCTGCAAACATACTTAATTAGCATGATGAAATATTTACTGTTCAGAATTTTAAGAAAGTAACACTGCTTTAATGCTGTAAAAGAAATACTTCTGTTGTTACAACTAAGTGGATAGATTGCTTAAGGCACCACATATTTAGAGAATTGAAGCTAATGGAATAACTTCACTTTTGTAGTGTTTTCCTAGCTGTTAGAATTAATCTAGAAAATGCTTTCAAGACGCACACTTTGTGCTTTGTGATTCCCTTTGCCTTTTTTTGTGTGGGAAGAATTAAAATGTTTTCAGAGCTCTTATATTGTTCTTAAAAAAGTACTACAGGATTTATCAAAAAATTGCATTCATTTCAGAGAAACAAGTTTGTTGCTAAATACTAGATTTTTGGAAACTTCCAGTGGAGGGAGGAAATACTTGTCAGTGCTCTCTGCAGACGGAAAGAAACTCTAGGTTAATTTAATTAGGATTTTGAGCTGATGCATGTGTGTGACAAAAGCATGACCTGTATATGTGAATTTTTATTTCTTTTGTTTGGGATGACTGAATCTGGAACCGACTCTGAGCTTGTGACATAATTAGCACAATAGTGCAAATCAGCCATTTTTGAAAAGAGTAATTTACTCCATCTGCAGCTTCTCAGCAAGGGCCCTCATTAATCAAAGAAGGCCATGTACATCAAAGTGTTCCTTGCTTGCTACAACAACATCCATCATACAGCTAGTAAATGTGCTGTGGCAGGGTTTGATAAGTATAATGCCTTTGATGTGCTGATAATTCTGTGTATTGGCATGCTGCTGCCTGGAACTCCCTGGGTATGTACAAAAACCTACACCAGCCCAGGTCTCTGTTCTAAAATTGTACCTAGGCTCACTCCAAACTCTTTCAGAAGCCAGCTATGCCTGAGGTAGGGCTCAACTGCATTTTTACTCTCGCAATTCAATGAGGCCCATTTTTTCGCTCTCTTTATTTTTAATCTAGGTTCCCAGATGCTGCAGAATTCTTTTATGGATATATTTATGTATAGATGCACCTTTAGTTGACAAGAGCTTTTGTTTGTTGAGGCACTTGTATTTAGCACAGGATATTCATTATTGTGTAGGAATGTGCACCACAGATTTAATAAGAAACTTGTAAGAGATCTCGTATGAGAAGGTAAAGCTTAAAGTGGTAGAAATTGGAGGGTACATGGTGTTGAGGGGTAAAAATCTCATAAATAAGCTTTGTTAGATGAAAATGAATTTGTTTTTAGGAGCTCAGTCCTTTAGGCACACAGAATGTGATCCATTAATGTATATTAATTCACTGCCCTCTCTCCAGTTTGTCTGCTGTCAAAATGAATGACTGAAAACTGATCTTCGACAAGTAGCAGAAATTATTACAGATGAAGATTTGTGACATGCCAGAGAGGGGAACTCTTTAAAGCAAATTGTGATGTTTCAGATCTGAATCCATAAAGAGGAGCTGAGCATTGAAAAGCAGTACTGGTGTATTTTCAGTCACATTATTTATTGAATTATAGCTTAATCGATATACTGAATTATAAAGAATTATGGAAGGACAAATTACAAAGTGGGTCTTTTCACCCTGATTGTGTTATAAGTTCAGTATGCTAAGTTCCTGATTCTTTTGCTTCCTCACAAGCTGCAGAAGCTTCCGTTCCACTGCAGCTTGCATTCCCTAGAGCAGGGCATGAAAGCAAAGCAGGGAATGGGCTTGGAGAAAAGTCTTTGCCCTCTGGGTGTAGCAGAGCCCCTCAGCAGCTGCTGCTTCAGCCTGTGGTTTAGAAGAACGTCTGCCATCCTTCCCTTCTCCATCATACATAGCATGTTGGGGATTACAGGCCCAGTGTAAGTTAAGATCTCAAAGCCCTCTCCTCCCACTTGCTAGCCTGCTGGATTCTACTTTACCTGATTGGCCCTTAAGTGAGATGCATAAAAAGCAGGGGCAGATGTAACCTGCCAGTGCAGCAGGTATTTTAATTTACTCAAGAGGCAGCTAAAAAGAAAGGGAAGGATGGGGGGAGTGGAAAAGTGTTTCTGTGTAATGTCTCAACTGGCTGGTCTTCTGAGAGGTTTAACCAACTTTTTTTGGCACTCCAGGTACTTTGAGCAAAATTTGTCAGTCTTGGGTCCTAGTGGAAACTTGTGGGGAGGAGAGAAAATGAGGCCGACTAATAGGCAACAGGTCTTTGGTATTTCTCCATTCTCAGCGAGTCCTGATCCTCGTGTTAGGGCTTCCAGGTGTTACCACAGTATGAGTAATTTGGAGGGCAGGAGAGAACTATCTTGCTCTATGATTTTATGGTTATGCAATAGTTAGAGGGGAGAGAGTCCTGAACAAAGCCTGCTGCTAACCTTGCTCTTGCATGGGTGTTTGGTACAACAGCATGTGCTAAATGCTGTCCTCCTGTGAAAGTCTGGGGACTGCTGAATACCAAGAAGCTTTCAAATGCATCTCAATTACAATGCCAGTTCTGCTGAGCAACTGTACACTCCTCCACTGTTAACATTTGTAGAGTGTTCAATCATCCTCTAAAGGTGTCATTTGTTATCTCTGATAGCTTGCAGGAGGAAAGTACAGAAGGACTTAAAAGAGTGCTTTATATGCACCCAGAAATGCTTTTTTTGCTTTTTTTGTCTATCATCTTATGGCATAGCAATTACTTCCAAGGAAAGTAAAACTTAAAAGTGAAAAGATCTTGCAGTAGAGATTCTAAAGGAGACTTGTCTGGAACATGCTTAAATTATACTCCAGGCAAGCCACTATATGCATCTCAGTAGAAACAGCGGTATTGATGGAGAAAGATAATCAGTCTAGTTTGTAACCTGAAAGCTGTTGGCTGTGTGCTTACTGCATGCTTGGTTGGAAGGTAACTGGTAAAGCACAAATACTAATGCTGTGAATCCTGCATTTTGTTACTTTGAATATGCATGTCTGATGTATGAAGTGGGAAAGTGCTGCTTGCATTATTGCTTCTCTGTAATCGAGCTCTGCAATTAAACTTTAAGATATTATTAATTAAGCAAAATGAGGTTTTACTGAGTTTTCTCTCATTCTTCTCTTTCTTGGTGTGATCTCTGGAGTTTTTGGATGCTGATTTTGATATTGAATTTGTTAATGGTAACTGGCTAAGCAATTCTGAAGTAGTTGGGGCTCTGCTGAACAGTGTGTTTATATAGATAATTGATTAAAACATTTACCTTGTACCACAGTATCATGTAAAAGAAATTAGGCACTATAATACTGTACTGTGTGCATAGGATTATGTCGTGGTTGAGCCCTGCCATGCAGCCCTCTCTCTCACTCCCCTCTTTCCTCCCTCAGCTCCTGAAGGGATGGGGAGGAGAACAGAGAAGAATACAACTCCCATAGGTTGATATAAGAACAGTCTATTAACTAAGGTATAACACAAGCCACTGCTGCTACCACCAATAATAATAATGATAAGGGAAATAACAAGAGAAGAGAATACAACGGCTCACCACTGACC